>ML860281.1:8851-33752 GCA_009831015.1 Picea engelmannii
TCATAAAAGGTTTAAAGTCTATCAAATGGATGTCAAGTCATCTTTTCTAAATGGATATTTAAGTGAAGAAGTCTATATGGAACAACCAAAGGTTTTCGAACTGTCTGATAACCCTGACTTAGTATGCAAGATGAAGAAATATTTATATGGGTTAAAACAAGCCCCTTGAGCCTGGTATCACAGACTGGATACGTATCTCAAAGACTAAGGGTTCAAGAGAGGAACAGTTGACAACAAACTATATATCAAAGTAGAGGATAATGATATGTTCATCGTATTGGTCTATGTAGATGACATCATCTTCGGATGTAATAAGGATTCATTGGTACAATGGTTTGCTTATGCCATGGAGCCTGAGTTTGAAATGTCTATGATAGGTGAACTGTCATTTTTTATTGGTCTGCAAATTACTCAGAGGTCTAAAGGGATGTTCATTTCTCAAGAAAAATATCTAAGAGAAATGTTGAAAAGGTTTCAAATGGAATATTCTAAACCTGTGGGTACACCTATGGTTACTAGATGCAAATTAAGCAAGGATGATGACTCACCTAATGTTGATCAAAGTTCATATAGGTCAATGATAGGCAGCCTGTTGTACATCACAACATCTTGCCCAAACATAATGCATGTTGTTGGAATGGTAGGAAGATATCAGTCTACACCTAAATAGATTCATTTACAAGCTATCAAAAGGATATTCAGTATGTGAAAGAAACATTGACTTATGGTATCCCAGAAATCAGAATTTTCAGTTAACTCCCTATTCATATGTAGATTGGGCAAACTGTGTTGATGAGAGAAAAAACACCAGTGGAGGAGCATTCTTCCTAGGTGAATCATTAGTAGCATGGCTTAGTAAAAAGAAAGGTTCCATTTCCTTATCAACTACAGAGGCAAAGTACATTGTTGTTGCTACCTATTGCACTCATGTATTATGGATGATTCAGACACTTGCAGACTTGGAGGTAAAATACGTTGCACCGATCCTAATTAATTGTGATAACACTAGTGCCATCAGTGTGTCTAAGAATCCTATATTCCACTCCAAGACCGAGCATATTCCCATAAAATACCATTTTCTGAGAGAGCAGGTCACCAATCAGGTTGTTGAAGTACATTACATTCCAACCAAAAAACAAATTGCAGACATATTTACTAAACCCCTAGCCAAGATACCATTTAAATATCTTCGACAGAAGCTGGGTGTCATCCTGTCTCACACCTGAGAGAGTCCATCCTATTAGGGGGAGTTTTATATTGATTGAATATTTGATACCTCCTAAAATTACTGCAACAGCTCAGGGGGAGCATGTTTTCTTTGACATTGGTGTCAAAGGGGGAGAAAAAGGAGTGGTCTGGACTGGATGCTATGGTTGGAGGTCCAAACAGATTAGCGCAGTCATTCAGGGTTTCCATCAATGCCAAAGGGGGATATTGTTGGCATGTTTACAGGTAGGTATGCTTGTCATTGATGGCAAGATCAGAGTATGCAGTGATGGAAAAACAAGGACAACGTAAGCTTAGAAAAGATAGTGCAGAGGTGCACGAATAGTGCAAGAGTGTGCTTGTTTATTTGATGGAAAATAGATAGGCAAGGAAGATCAACAGCATAGGGATAATTGCATGGAAAGATCAGAAGCGTAAACTCCATTTCGGAGTTTTGGGTACCGGGCATTGGAGGAGTCAAGGAAGCAACTCACGACAAGAATGTTGAAACGACTAAATGCAAAATGCCGAAATACATTGATCCGACTCCATTTCAGAGTTTTGGATACCGAGAGATTGAGAATTCAAGAGTTGAGACTCTTCAACATAGGAGTCCCGGAGTTGCGAAATCTGGAATCTCAAAATCCCGAAAGAGGCACATCAAAAAGAGTTTTGTAGACCAGGAAATAACTCCATTTTGGAGTCCCGGATACCAGGAGTTGAAGTGTCGAAACAATTCATTACAAGAGTGTCGAAATGCTGAAACGGTGAAATGCGAAACACCAAAATCTCGAAATAGGCACATAAACGAAGAGTTTTGCAGACCAGGAAATAACTCCATTTTCGAGTTTCGGATACCAGGAGTTGGAAGAGTCAAGACTCTTCATCATCAGGAATCCTAGAATCGTGAAATGCAAAACACCAAAATCCCGGAAGAAGGAGGAAATTTTTGGATACCAGGAATTGGAAGAGTCAAGACTCTTCATCATCAGGAGTCCCGGAATCATGAAATGTGAAATGCCGAAATATCGAAAGCAAGAGGACAGTTTCGGATATCAGGATATGGATGAATCAAGACTTGAGACTCTTCATCATAGGAGTCCTGAAGTGCCGAAATGAGAAATTGCAAAATGCAGTTTTTGAATAAGGCTATGGTGACAGCCAATGGTCACATCATCGAAGAGCTGTAGAGAAGAGTTCGAAGAGTTAAGCTCCCTTTTTGAATTTTCGGGGATCATGACTTGGAGAGTCAAGATGCCTCACAACAGAAATTCGTGACATGTGAAATCGCTAAATGCCGAAATATGAAATGCCAAAATGATCGAAGCTAGTCCAGCTAAGCTCCTTTTTTTTGGAGTTTTGGAGATCACAACTTGGAGAGTCGAGATGCCTCACAACAGGATTGTCGAATTGTCGAAATGTCGAAATGTGAAACATGTTTTGGCTCAGCCTATGGTCACAACCATTGGTCACATCGGTGGAAGATGGAGGAAGTATCTAGTGCAACCAAGCTCAATTTCAGAGTTTTGGGGATCAGTACGTGAAGCATAAATAAACCTTAACCACAGGAATCTCGAAATGCCGAAATGTGAAATGGAAAATTAAACACAAGACCCTACAAACTCCATCCAACGATGTAGGTGAACTTGAATATGATTAGAGGGCTATTGTTTCACTTCACAGTGTAACTGTTAGAAACGACTGATGGTTTCTACCAGAGGAATTGAAGAGGCCTCAGTATGATCGCCAAAGAAGATGAAGAGGCTTGAGGCATCTTCCAATGATTTAAGACTATTCTTAGAGGCAATTGATAGATGGATGAACATTGAAGCCAGTAACTACAATAGAGAGGATTAGCTCGAATATGATAGATAAGATGAAGAGTCTCAACTGCTAGAAAGGTTTAGAAATCTTAGCATAACACCCAGTGATGTTGGACGCATGGGTTGAACCGCCAGAGAAGATGAAGATTTGCAATGATGATCATGTAGAGTACTCGACATGAGGAGGAGATGCAGAACAGAGAGAGGCAGTTGAGGCTAGAGGCAGAAAAGTGGGGGAGAGGGAAGTGCGAAAAAACACCTCGATGTGGAGAACAGTGGTAGGGTGAGAGCATGCAGGAGCTTGGCACATATTGCATTCATAAGGGGCACAGAGACCATAAGAATGCAGAACAAAGAAGAGATCTGAGTGGTTGTTGTTGGGTGTGATTGAGGTGTGAAGAAGGAGGCAAAGCACAGCAGAAGAAATGTACATAAGGGGAATGGTGCATTGAAGGGACATGGCGGAGAGAGCATAAAAGGAAAAAGAACAAAAATCACAAGGAGTGTGCAGAAGACATTGATGTAGACAGAGCAACGCAATGTAGAAAAACAGTTATGAGATCGGTAAGCCATTGAAGAACTTTATATCATTGTAATAAGTCATAATAGGAAATATTTATATTTCAGGGTGGTAGGGAGGTGTTAGGGAGGATTGTTGTCCTCAGAGGTTCAAGTGGGTGCTTGAACACAGGGAGTTGTAGCTTCCTTCTAGTTGGTTCTAGAGAAAGCGGGGAGTTGGTGCTTCCTTCTAGTTGGTGCGAGAGAAACTGGGGAGTTGGTGCTTCCTTATAGTTGGTGCTAGAGAAACCAGGGAGTTGGTGCTTCCTTCTAGTTGGTGCTAGAGAATCTAGAGAGTTGGTTCTCTCAGCAAGTAGCAGCTTGCAAAACAGAGGTTGTAGCCTCATTATGAGTTGGTGTTCATATGTATGATAATGTAAAGAATGTAAAGATTACTTATCATATAAAGAAGAAGAGGTTTTTACCCTGTATGGGTTTCCTCAAGAAATATTTGTCTTGGTGTATCTCATATGTGTGACTGATGCTAAATTTTCTATTGCTTACTTCCCTGCATTATTGTGACTATCATTAAATGTTGTGTAAATAGTTTAAAATAAGCATAATTGTTTAAGCCCAGTAACAAATGATTCACCCCCCCCCCCCTCAGTTGTTCAACATATTTTTCTAGGAAAATCCTGGATTGAGAAAGATAAGACACAAAGTAAACAAGAAGAGGAGGATATAGAATAGAAAAAGAAAGAACCAAGTGATTTCATGGCTAGGAGAATAATGCACTTACTGGAAGAACAAGAGGACCAGTCGAAGCTACTAAGGACCATATATCTGGACATCGAAGTTGAAATAACACAAGAAAACTTGAAACACCTGTCTATACAAGAGAGTAGAGCACCTACGCTAGAAAGAGAAGAAGTATTACCCTCGAACCCTATAAAAGACCCTCTACAGTGCGAAGCTACTATGCCAAGAGGAGATAAGAAAAATAGTGGAAAGAGGAAACCAGTGACTCGGATTATAGGAAAGAAAGCTAGAAATCTTGGCAATAAGAAAGGAAAGTTAGAAAAGTTCCAGGAAGTTCCAGGGAGGACTTCACAGAAGGAAGGTTTGCAGAAATGGAACTTCGGTGGGATAGTAGAACAATGAATATTGGCACTTTGCCATGGTGAAGAAATATGACCGTTGGAGGCATCCCAACCGTTAGCCCGACACTCCAGAATGGCTCAAACCGTAGTTATGGCCAAAACGATCGCCATTAGACCATTGGGACCATGCCATAATAGATGGAATTGCATTGATTAAGGGGTTCCTACCCATTGGAGGAGTTCGTGACGACGTTGTCTATTTATCCCATTGATCGTTTCACCAAGAACACTTTTTCCAATTGTGATTATCTGAGCCCACAGAGAACTAGTTTCTTTCGCACAGTACCTATTGGGAGATCACCACTCGTTCTATTTCTGTGATTGTTTGATCACTGACCTATGATACCTGATATCGAGCATGCATGTCGGGTGAATTTAGTGAAGTAGAGAAATCTGTCGAAGAGATCCTCATAGACCAAATAACTAAGAAGGTCATGTCTACAGGAGTCTAAGCCTCGTCGACGAGAGGAGTGAAAGCATCCTCATCGACTGCTCATGGATTTGGACCATCCTGAGCTACAACAGAGAAACAAACCAAGAACCGTGATGACTTTGCGAATGCGAAGATCATCCCATCTATATTGTTCGATTATATTCCACCTCTCACTAGCACGGTGAGCCATGACATTGTCTCGAGGGACTTCAACTACACCTTGATTATCGTGTAACTCCCAAAGGGGATACGCACAGTAGGACCATAGTTAGGACAAATCATGATGTTTAAGATCAATGACTTCAAATTGGGAGATCGCATGGAACATGGAATGCTTTCCCCACACACGTATTGGACTAGGACCAAGGGGAAGAAGTCGAATATCATCCCCCAACCATGGACTATGGACATCGCGAGGTCCACTATCTTGAATGTGATGAAGATACCACACTTTTGAAGGCATCGGGAGGTTAACGTGTGTGTTAAAATTCTGTTGTCTTGCTTCCATGGAAGTTATCTGTGGCTAGACAGACGCATCACAGTAGATTTGGAACTGATCCATTGGATCACCAGATTAAGCATGCAATGACCAGACCCACAAGAATTTTATCTAGAGAAAGTTACAGATCGTGCCCTGGCACAAAAAATTAAAGATACCTACAGTGATGTGGAAAAGGGGAAGTGAGGCTACAAGGTAGCTTCCATTATAGAATGGCGCAATGCGCCTAGCCTACCAGTTGATTGTTGGTAAGCTAGTAAGGAAGAATAGACCCACGCAGGTCACAGGGTTCATTGTTGACCTTGCGAGAAAATGTGTGGAAGGGCTACAAATGAAATGGGCGAGCTACCTCATCAACTAGTTAAAGAAAGACTGGCGTGAAGATCAGGATCATGGCTATGAGTTCCACTTCATTTAGTTGTTGATCCTCATCAATTTCATTGCTTGGGAAATGCTGGAAGGTGCAACCTTCCCTGAGATTGAACCATCATAACCCTTAGCTGTGAATTTCACCACACTCTAGTATTCGAGCGACATGATGAAACAATGGAAGTCAAACCTAGTGTTCCACACCTACTACCTGTAGTTGAAGAGGGCTATTGAGTATTTCCCTTGGATGACACCGAACACCCAACACAGGTTTAGAACATTTTTGAAGTTCCACACAGATAGACATTTTATTTATATCAATGGGCACAGAGATGAACACAAGGAAGAGCTGCAAAGTTACTATAAACTCATAGAGGAGGACATGCAAGAAATCACTAAGGAATGGCCTATAGAGTTCCTTATACCAGTCGACCAGGTAGAACTGTCCAACCCCGACCTCATCGAAAGTCTGGTGGTTACTTGCGAAGAGTATGATGCACCCAACAGTAGTAGAAGGAAGAAAAAGGAAGAGGTGCAGGACCTAAACAACGCATCAGAAGAGACTACTTCAGACTCATCTGGAGGGGGAGGTGATGACGAAGTAGACAAAGAATAGGACAAAGGAGAAGAGGACAAGAAGAAACAAGGCGAAGTAACACTGCCTAGGGATCTTATTGACGAAGCTAAGACCTCCAATAAAATAAAGGTTTCCCCCATGAAAACGACATCACCGAAGAAGTCCAAAGCTACTAAACCACAGATGCAGAATGTGCTAATGATGGATGACATAGATTTCATCATCGTCATTGTCTTAGACACCTCAAAAGACATCTTATAGTGCAATGAAGCTAAACAAGAGACCATGTATGGAATAATTGAAGCAGAGATGAAAGGGGTAAATAAATCCCTCTACTCTAGCCGTGCAGTGTCTGCTACGCCCCCATCATCAGAAGGAATAGATTTGGGATATGCCCCTACCCAACTACACCGAATAGAAGATGTGACCAAAGCTCGCCTTCGTCGTGTTCAGGAAGAAAACGAATAGGCCACAGAGGCCTTAAAGTAAGAAAAAGAGGAAGCCATAGAACAACGTCAGGTTGTGTAATAGAAAAAAGATGACATCCAAGCCAAGTTTGCAGAGGATAGAGCACAGATCCAGAAGGAGAAGGAACAACTGCTCGCAGAGAAGATTGGAGTCAAAGAAGTAGTCACTAGATCACTTCGCTTTGTGATGGGCTTAGAGCAGATAGAAGAAGACCCAGTGGAAATACAAGTAGGGAAGCTTGTTGAAGCCATTCAACAAATCCAAAAGAGGACAACAGAACTAGAGTTACAAGCAGTGCCAAACACTCTACAGGAAGTGTAAGACCAGAGAGAAGAAACTGCCCAAAGCATAGTTCAGAGAATCAAGGCATTATCCTTAGAGTGTAAATAGCTCAACAGTCCAAGTGCACAAACTTGGGAGTGCCTTGTATAGGACCCTGAACTAAGGACATTGGATTCACAGCTTTAGGAGGCCAAGTAGCAAGCATGAACGGTGCAAGTGCAGTTGAAGCCACTACCAGCGGTCGAGAGGATGAAACGATCCTAGGAACAATGCACGGTTAAATAAAAACATCATGACATCTAGAGCAAGGTCATGGAAGTGACTTGGTGACTCTAGCCAGTGAAGGATGCAACTTGCATACTCTTGAGGAGATTCAAGGATGAGCTGCAGAACTGGAACAAGTGGTCACCACAGTGGAACAACACTTGCAAGAACCTGTGATGGAGAAGTTTATTCAAATTTTTGTCAAGCAAGAGACTCTGGCGAAACAACAGTTCGAAGCATCTCGAGCCAAGATCGAGGCATTTGAGGAAGATTTACCCAGATCAGAGTGACTTGGGATGAGTTAAAGGTGAGTGTTGGGGGCTTGTTGGCCCTTGACCAATTTTGGGACTTCGATGGGTTGGTCGAAGGTGAAGCACATGTTGAAAAGTCAACAAGAAACATGTGTCTAACTTACTTTTCCCTTAAATAAATTGGACAATAAATATTAATGTATTATCTCATTTATAACTGAGTGATTTGGAGTTATAACATAATTATAAGTGTAGTTAAGTGAGTTAAGCTCAGTTGTACTAGTTGTAACTAAACTTACACTAGTGAGAGTTCAGTGAATTAATTATTCATTAATTCACAATCAGTGAACTCACATGAAACTAAAGGTTCGCCACAGTTAACTACATGCATGTCATATCCAGTGGAGACCCAGTTGAGATAACAGGTGAAAGGGATAGTTTGGATATCCATTGTGATTTGAGTGATTTTCACTCATGCAATAACACATGCAGTGGATATGCTTATGAGCATGTGCAAACTAGGCAATTCGAATTCATTGTGAGAATTCTAATTGCAGGGATTGTGCAGAGGAGGAAGGTTGTCTGGACATAGAAATTGACACATGTATTTGCTGAGTTTTTGTATGACAATGTGAGACGATTGTATTGTACTGAGAGATTTTGGATTAGAATTTTGTATGATATTTTTTCATGATCCATGATATACATAATATATGATAGTGGGGTTTTTATCTTTACGCTTTCCCGGTAAAACTTTTGTGGTATGTGTTCTTGATATTTCACTTTGTGATCGTGGTTTAATTTTCCACAAGAATAATAGTAGAATCGATTTTGTATTTAATAGTGGCATATAATTGTTAGATCAGGAGAATCACAAGAAATACATTAATTGTATTGAAATTTCCACATGGTATCATAGCCACGGAGCCACGGAAGTGAGGTGCAAAAATAATAGTATTTCGCAGGTCCCATCTCTAGCAGGGTGCAAACCTTAGTATTGAAAACTACACACATTTCTAGGAGCATAAATTATCGCACCCTACTCAAAGGAGAGGTGCGAACTTCATTAATATTCTTGTAGGTTTCTTAAAGGAGAGGTTCGAACTTCATTAATATTCTTGTAGGTTTCTTAAAGGAGAGGTGCGAACTTCCCTCACCCCACTGTGCATTACAGTGCGAACTTCCTTGTGATTTTCGCAGGCTGTACACTGGTAGGGTGCGAACTTCCTTGTGATTTTCATAGGCTATAAAATGGTAGGGTGTGAACTTCCCTTAGTATGCTCTCAGGTGGGGTGTGAACCTCCCAGGGAAAGAGGGATTGCAGCAGTTGAGTTTGTGGTTGGATAACATTCAAATTTGCAGGATTTTCTTGGTGTGACAGTTGATTCAAGATCGAAATGGATTTCAATGGCTTGAGGTTGTAGTACGCACTCGAGGGAAGCATGAACTACATTTCTTGAAGGACAAGATGGAAGCAGTACTCTAAGACAATGGCTTGAAGGATTACATTGACAAATATGTTCCTAAGCCAGATGCGACAGACACTGCAAATATTGATGCATCGCAAAAGAAAGTGGTAAAGGCGAGGAGGATTATGTTGGAGGGAGTACGTTACCACATTATCTCAAGTCTCCATGGGAAATACATGCCACATGCAATGTGGAAGGTTTTGATGGATCTGTTCCAAAACAGTAGCGACCATAGGAAATTGGTGCTCAAAGATAAACTCAAGAAGATTAAGATGGAGAAGGGAGACACCATTCCAAAATATCTCATGAAGTTTGTTCAATGTTAGGATGAGCTTGGAAGTGTGGGAATAATATTCGGTTTTGATGATTTGGTGATCTTGGCTCTCCTAATACTTCCCAAGAGTTGGCACAATTATCAAGACTCTATCAATGGAAGGGAAAAATTGCCAAATTGGGAACGACTATGGTCGGATCTAGTGCAAGAGGAGTTCAGGCGGAACATCTAAGATGGATATTCATCAAAGCGTGATGATGAAGAGGATTGTTCTTTGAATTCCAAGGAAAGGAAAGGGAAAGGGAAGAAATTCCATTCAAAATATGAGTCTAAAGTCAAGAAGTCGGATTTGTCCAAAGTGAAGTGTTTTCACTGTCACAAACATGGGAATCTTGCTACTAACTGTCTGCAGAAGAGGAAGAACAAGATGGTTGTTGGAGCTGCAACTGGTGAGGCTCTTATCTCACAATTTGAACTTGATTTCTCTTTGATCGCATGCATGGCATCAAGTGCATTGGGATCGGTGTGGTATTTGGATAGTGGCACTTCCTACCACATGACGGGAAATAAAGAGTCTTTCAATGACTTGGAGGAGAAAGATCTCAGAATGCATATAGAGATGGGCGACAATGGACGATACAGTGTGAATGGTATTGGTACCATTACCTTTCAGAGGGATTCAAGTAAACCATTTCAATTGAAAAATGTTATGCATGTTCCAGGTCTGTAGAAAAAATTGGTCTCAGTTGCAATGTTGGAGGACAAAGGCTATGACGTTACTTTCAGTGGTGGAAAAGCCTACCTGCGACATAAAGCAATGGGTCAAGTCAAGAATATAGGGATTCGAGTTAATAATATCTACATGCTGGAGGTAGATGGTTGCGGTGCCATGATGGATAAGGAAGAAAAAGTGGTGAGCTGGGATGAGGGAGAATTATGGCACAGGTGATTGGGCCATCTTCATCATGGAGCCTTGAAGATCATGCAACAAATATCTACTGGACTTCCAATGGAAACACTTGCTTAGTTAGATCAGTGCAAGGGGTACACCCTGGGGAAGTATGTAAAGTCCACCTTTCATGAAAAGGAGAACTATGCTTCGGTGATCCTGGAGAGAATTCACACGAACGTGTGTGGACCATTCTCGATTTCTTCAACAAAAAAACATAGGTATTATGTTATTTTTGTTGATGACTTTTCTCGTAAATGCTAGATATTCTTCATGGAGAAGAAGGATAACATTCTCAAAGTTCTGTGAGTTTAAAGCATTGGTGGAGAAAGAGTCAGGGAAGAAAGTGAAGGCTCTAAGGAGAGATAATGGTGGAGAATACATCTCTAATGAATTCAAAGACTTCTGCAGCAGAGAAGAAATTCGAAGAGAACTCATAGCACCTCATAACCCACAGAAAAATGGGGTCGCGGAGAGAAAGAACAGAATGATCGTGGGTGAAACACGAGTGATGTTGCATGATCAGGGCCTACCAATGCATTTGTGGGCAGAAGCATGCAATACTACAGTTTATGTGAAAAAGTGTTGTCCTCATAGATTACTTGGCATGAGTACACCTGAAGAAGCTTTCACTGGTAAGAAACTTGATGTTTTTCATTTTAAAATTTTTGGCTCATCTGCTTATGTGCATGTGACCAAGGATTCCAAGAAGAAGCTAGAACCAACTGCTGAAGTTGGGATATTTGTGGGGTACAAAGAAACACCCCATAATTATCGTGTGTATTTGTTGAACAATAATATGGTTGTTATGCGACGAGATATAAAATTCGATGAGGAGAAAGCCATGCGGTTGTCGCTTGAGAGGGAGATAGACTTGCATGTAGAGGAGGAACTGTTGTTTCCCAAAGACGAGTCTCAATATGTGGATCAGCCACATGAGTAGGTTCATGGAGTGGAGGAAACCACTCAAGAAGAGCCATTCATCGGAAATGGAAAAAATAGCACCACGAAAGCTGACAGATTGAGACTAGATGTTGCACAGAATGTAGGAGCCCCTACTTCACAGCGCAGACAGGGACAGTCTCCTGATTGATTTGTTGGATACATGTCTCTCATGAGAAAATGCATTGTGACTGAACCATCTTCCTTTCAATAAGCAGTGTAATATCCCACTTGGGTTGATGCTATGGTAGAGGAGTATGACTCCATTGTCAAAATCAGCGCATGGGAAATTGTCCCAAGACCAGTCAAAAAATCAATTGTAGGTTCGAGATGGATCTACAAGGTAAAGCAAGATGTTTATGGGAGTGTGGAGAAATACAAGGCTAGGTTTGTGGCCCAAGGATTCTCACAGATCAAGGGAATAGATTATGATGAGACCTTTGCACCTGTCGCAAGGTACTCTTCCATAAGATCCATCCTTGCACTCTCAACACAGATGGGCTGGTGCATTCATCAGATGGATGTAAAAACTTCATTCCTCAACGGGATCATTGAGGAAGAAGTGTACATTAAACAACCAGAAGATTTTGATACCTTTGACAGGGAGTCAAATGTGTGTAGACTCAAGAGAGCATTGTATGGGCTGAAGCAAGCACCCTGTGCTTGGTACACTCAGATAGATAGCTATTTCACCAGATTGGGCTTCATCAAAAGTGAAGCAGATGAAAACCTATACCAAAGTTTGGTGGAGGGTAATCTCTTAATCATCGTTCTTTATGTTGATGATTTAATACTGATTGGTGATGAGTAGCTGATACACTCATGCAAGGATGACCTTGCAAAGGAGTTCGAGATGAAGGATTTGGGTCTTCATTATTTCCTTGGATTGGAAATATAGCAACGAGATGGTGAAATTTTTGTGTCTCGAGGCAAGTATGGAAGGGAGATACTGGGTAAGTTTCACATGGAGGGATGGAAACCCATGGATAATGCTCTTCTAGGAAACTGGAGGAAAGAGGATGCTACTTCTGGAGAAGTAGTGGATGCTACTGTCTATCGACAGTTAGTAAGTTCTCTAATGTATTTAGTGAACATGAGACCAGACATTTTCTATGCAGTTAACTAGCTAAGTCAAGTGATGGTTAAGCCTACCAAACTCTTTTGGGAGACGGGTAAGCATGTCCTGAGATATATGAAGGGCACATATGAGTATGGATTACGGTACAGACAGATGGATGAGGTGAAGTTGCATGGCTTCATGGATGCAGATTGGGTAGGCAGCCCAACGGATAGAAAGAGCACATTAGGGGGGATCTTTAGTATCGTATCTACAGTTGTTTCTTGGTACAACAAGAAACAAAGATCTGTGGCACTCAGTTCAGCAGAAGAGGAATACATGGAAGCAAATCAAGCTACATGTGAGGCTATCTGGATGAGAAAGATCTTGGTTGGTTTGTTTGGTTCTCATTTAGATCTGACAGTGATTTATTGTGATAATCAGAGTTGCATTAAATTCTTGATTAACCTTGTGTTTCATGATAGATCTAAGCATATAGATATCTGGTATCATCATCTCAGAGATTGTGTGCAGCGGAAGATCATCTTGCTTCAATACATTCCTACAGAAGATCAAGATGCATACATTATGATGAAGGTGCTCACCAGGAGCAAATTCGAATATCATAGAGACAGGACTGGGGTGAAGGATAATACCTTTCTTGTTGAGAGGGAGTGTTGAAAATTCAACAAGAAACATGTGTCTAATTTACTTTTCCCTTAAATAAATTGGACAATAAATATTAATCTATTATCTCATTTATAACTGAGTGATTTGGAGTTGTAATAGAATCATAAGTGTAGTTAAGTGAGTTAAGCTCAGTTGTACTACTTGTAACTAAACTTGCACTAGTAAGAGTTCAATGAATTAATTATTCATTAATTCACAATCAATGAACTCACATGCAACTAAATATTCTCCATGGTTAACTACATGCATGTCAGATCTAGTGGAGACCCAGTTGAGATAACAGGTGAAAGGGACAGTTTGGCTATCAGTTGTGATTTGAGTGAGTTGCACTCATGCAATCACACATGTAGTGGATATGCTTATGAGCATGTGAAAACTAGGCAATTCGAATTCATTGTGAGAATTCTAATTGCAGAGATTGTGTAGAGGAGGCAGGTTGTCTGGACACAAAAATTGACACATGTATTTGCTGAGTTTTTGTATGATAGTGTGAGAAGATTGTATTGTACTGAGATCTCTTGGATTAGGGTTTTGTATGATATTGTTTCATGATCCATGATATACATAATATATGATAGTGGGGTTTTTATCTTTACACTTTCCCGGTAAAACTTCCGTGTTATGTGTTCTTGATATTTCACTTTGTGATCGTGGTTTAATTTTCTGCAAGAATAATAGTAGAAGCGATTATGTATATAATAGTGGCATATAATTGTTAGATCAGGAGAATCACAGGAGATACATTATTTGTATTGAAATTTATTAAACGCAAGGCGAAGCGGAGATCGTGGGATCTAAGCCCCTTCTTAGAGCATTTTTGGGTTTAGGGTTTATGTATCGGGTATGGGATGTCTTCCCATCAGTTTACCCATGTTTAGGCCCTTTTGTAATGTATAAATAGAAGTCTAGGCAGTGTAAGTAAGAGAGACCTAGATGTGTAACATGTGAGCTAAGTGCGAACAGTTGTGGATGGTTCGTGCATACTATGTGTTAATAACTTGGAGAGATAACTGCAAGTGATTGTAAGAATATTGTGTGCATATTGTAAGAAGGATTTGTGCTTAAACCTAGCTCAGGGAAGGAGGATCTGGCAAGGTGTGTGTAGATCTCCTGTCCTATGTGGAGTGGTTTCTTATGTCTCTATGCTTGCAGAAGATTGAAATAAGACAATAAATAAGAGAAGATTTGGTGGACGTAGCCCCACACTAGGGTGAACCACGTATATCATGTGTTGTGGTTGCTTTGTTCATTATATTTGTTATGTTATTGATGTGATTTATGCTTAGTGCAGTGATATATGTTAGATGCATCTGATATAGTATCTTAGTTCTTAGTAATGTGAATGAATGTTATATGTGATCTATTTCTATATTCTAAGTTCTTAGATGTATTAGATCTTATTGAATACTATGATGCTCTATATCTAGGGTTTCAACCTGCGATGTGAATAAGGGTTAAATATTGATGAATGTTAAATTCTAAGTGCTCTGTTAAGTGTTGTAATCACATATCTATGTCCTAGCTAGGTTTTAGACACTTGAGTCCTGCAACCACCCCTACCTCTACCTTGGGTGAGACTTCATCTGCTTCGCAGGTGTTGCTAAAAGGGACGGTAGTTAGGGTTTTGTTGGTGCGCTATTTAAGCATTGAACCCTGGGTCTACCCCTGTGCCAACAACCATTATGAGTTCACAGTGGTGCCATTTGGGTTATCAAATGCACCCACTGTCTTCATGTGTTTAATGAATGATATTTTCAGAGAATACTTAGATATGTTTGTCATTGTATTTTTGGATGACATTCCAATATATTCTAAGTCAGGAGAAGAACATGAACAACACTTAAGGATGGTACTACATGTATTAAGAGAGCATAATTTGTATGCCAAAATGAGAAAATTCTCATTTTATCAGAAGTAAATTCATTATCTGGGACATATCATATCAAAAGAAGGGATAACAGTGGATCCTAAAAATATCGAGGCCATTAGAGGATGGTCAACACCAAGAAATGTTATAGAAGTTAAATCATTCATGGGCCTTGCAGGTTACTACAAAAGATTTATTGAAGGATTCTAAAAGATTTCACACCCGATCACTTCCTTTCAAAAGAGGGGAGTGAAGTTTCAATGGACATTGGAGTGTGAAAAGAGTTTCCAAAACTTGAAGCAATTATTAACCATAACTCCAATACTAAGGATTGTTGATCCAAATGAAAACTTCATTGTATGCACTAATGCATGTAAACAAGGACCTGTTGGAGTCCTCAATAAAAAAGGATATGTTGTATGTTATGAATCAAGGAAGTTAAAATAGCATGAAAGGCACTATGCTACTTATGATTTGGACTTGGTAGCCATAGTGCATGCCTTGAATATGTGGAGGCACTATCTCATGGGAATTTTTTTTGATTTGAGGACAGACCATCATGGTCTGAAATATTTATTCGGACAACCAAATCTAAATGTTAGGAAAAGCAAGCGGTTAGAATTTCTCAGTGAATATGACTTTGATATAAATCATATCAAAGGGAAAGAGAACAAGGTGGTTGATGCACTCATTAGAAGAGTTCATGAGTTTCATTCTACAACCATTAGTATGTACCAATCATATTTGAAAGACATAATCTTAGAGGTTGTTAGTGTTGTGTCCCTTTCATCACCCAAATGAGCAAAATAAGGATGCTTACAAGTCCAGTTGGGTTAGCTGGACAAGACAATAGTGAATGAAAGAGTTAGAAACATCAAGCATAAGAAATAAACAAAGAACTAAGCTACTAATAATAAAAGAAACTAAACTAGAGTGCATAAGAGAAATAGAATAAAAATTAAACAACATTCATGCCACCAATGGATAAGTTGTATTAGTGGGAAAAAACCAAAGAGAAAGGGAGACTTATGGGTCCCCTCTTCCTCCAAGGGAGGGCTCAAGGAAATGATGAAGAAAACCCAAATCACATTCACTCAAGAGGTGATATGAATGGCTAAATGAAATGGTGCTTGTATGCTCTTGATGAGGAAAGAGGATCTTCCAAGAGAATATAGGCAGCATAACAATACAAATGAATTCCTTGAAAATATAGTGCACCCATGGCCTCTTTTTATAGCAAATATTTGAGGCATTATTCAACCAGTCTTTAGTGTGAACAAGGGGCTCTTTAGGGAACCCTTAGGTCTTTGACCAGCCCACCACTCGGATTCGGCTTAGTTTTGGGTGTCAAATTGACTTGGGAGATGAACCAGAAGTGGGTGGAAGGCCGACCAAAATCATAAATGCGTCGTTCTGAGGTGTGCGCATATTTTTGTGTTCACAGTTGCACATCGGGCGCATATGCACTTTTCCAACATTATTCGACTATCGCACTTGCATGCGCTGCCTTTGTATCCTTAGAGTATGCTGATTTTTAAACCAGTTGTATAGTTTTTTTTCCCTTTGGAAATGAATTTTCTGGTCCATGGATGAACTAATGGGTGTTTGTAGACGCTAGATTCCTATAACCATTTGTGGACGAAATACGTATAGACGAAATACATCAGATTTTCTTCTACTGAGAGTACCTTTGTAAGAAAGAGCGTTGTGAGGAGTTTCAAGAGTAACCCATTGGAGGGAGAGGGGAACCTGTAGGACCCAATCCTTTCACAAGGTGTGAAAAATAAAACTATGTACAAACGAGGCGGGCATGCCCCATGCTCATGTCATGTAACTCAAAAATGTGTAACATAGTAACTGAAGTTGTGTGTTGGTGTAGACAAATGCAGTGCCCTTGGGGGCTTGTTGATAATAGAAGAGGACAATTAGGATGGTGAAAAAACTATGAAAAGAGGCTGACACCTATAAGAAGTGTCGATGATGCACAAACATTGATAGCCTATCAAATTTCATAGGTCTTAAACAAATAAAAACAACTGCAATAGTCGCAAAGTAAGACCCACCACAACATGATAAAGTGTTGAAGTCGAATGTCGTGGGGGTCAATGACAATAGAGAGAAATGATGGTTCTCTCTATGTCATCCAAGACACCTCATTGGAAAGGTAATGAGAGTCAATATATTGTCGCCCATCTGGAAACTATGTTGATGTCGACAGGAAGGGAGACGTGACTCCAAGAGGCAAATAGATTCCTAAAATCTACATGATGCGGTCAGGGAATGAGGAGATACATGGATCAAGTCAAGATGCGGTGAGACTCGAGACTACCCTTGGTTGGGGATATTTATGAAGGATATGTGGTAGCAACTGTGGAACTGAATCTAGTGTCAGGGGGATGACTAGATTAGGGTTAAATTGTATCAGAGGTGTGACAAAGTGGACAAATTCATAGATCAGGGGTAAATGGATGGTGGGATACTCATGGTTTATGGACGATGTCAAAAAGAGGAATAGGTAATTAATTCCCCAACCAAGGGCGACATGGGTTGCTTTTGCCCAAAAAGGAAGGTCTCCAAAGGTGGCGACAAAAACTATGTAATGGCTAGAAACAAAGGCTTTGTACAATTACCAAATAAATAAAGAATAATTGGGGATGAGTGTATAGATACATAAATGGGTGCCCAAGTGCAATATGGCTTGGCCTGTGAGGGTGCAAGTTGCATGGAAAATAGGTGGAGGGTACGGGCCCTACAGGTGGCCCTACAGGTGGGTTTCTGTATTAGGAAAAATGAATGGAGGACAATCTGCAGATGGGAAAACTAATGGTGGAGGAGATGGAGGGATAATTTATACTACGAAGGTGCAGTCAAAATATGAATCGTGATGAGATTACTCAATATTCCATTATGGGGAATTTAGAAAAATGGGGAGAAGGAGCATGTGGCTAATTTCTCGGGAATGCAAAGAATATGAGCACTCCCAGCCCTAGGGGGTGAAAGCAACATGAGTGTCAAAGTTTCAAGGGGGACTATAAATGGGAAAAATCATGTGGGGAAGAGTGCTACTAGGTGATAGTACCGAAATGCAGCGGAGGTGTGAGTACTGTAGAGCCGGATGAGGGGACCTTAGAGGCAAATATCAGAGGGTGTGACTGGGAGATGCAATTGATATTAAGAGGGAATGATTACATTCCAATAGCAATCATATACTTGGAAGGGCCATGCTGATGTGGGGTCACCAAGTACCTGCACACATGAAAAACAAATACCTGATGTAAACAATATCTGAAGATAAAGAGCATATAATGGTTATTTGATAATTTTGAACATACGCATGCGTACCTAGGTGTGATGTGAGAAAAATTCTCCCTAGGGGTCAGGGATGGATGGTGGCCCAGAGAGTGTGACTGTGTAGGTGGTGGGATCTTGGTCCCATGGCTGAAGATGGATCGAAAAACGGATGCTCGAAGCTCGTGGAAATGATCCTGGAAGTTTTGGCAAAGGGACTATATATAGTTGTAGGGCCCATATTTCCACCTCATTTGTACCTGTAGCCAGAGTGATTCAATGAGATATTTGAGGAGAGATTTGGAGATTCTAGGAGATTGAGCTAGATGATTTAGGATCGACGAGTTTCAAATTAGTGGTCGTATCCTACTGCACAATAGCTAGGGGTTCTTTTTTGGGTAGGGCTTGTACGTATGGTCATATAAGGGGGTTTGGTGAGGGTGGACCCCCTAGTGCACTGGTGATTGAGTGTTTCATGTGCATGAATGTGCGACTATAATTTGGAGATCCACACATAGGGGCACCCAAATGAGGAAGACAGACATGCATGGGATGCACACCTGTGGAAAGACCAACAATGCATCCATGTGCGGCTGTGTTCTTGATAGTTGTGCATGTGTGCGCAACTATGGATCAAACAGGCATGCTAGGGTGCACGTCTGTTGATGTGACAGGGGTGCATGGGTGTGCTCCTGTATGGCCAATAGTCACGCATGAGTGTGTGACTGTGGGGTGAATAGGCATGCATATGTGCGCACCTGTGGGGAAAAAAGATGCACCTTTGAGGCAAAGCTGAAGGGTGTAAAAATTAATCCTTTTGGAGATTTTGGTTTTTTTATGAGTTGTGATGGATGATCAAATTTTGTATGTGTGGATGCAGTCAACCAATTAACGTTGTCGATCCACTGGAGGGAGAGAGATTGGGCGCACCTAAGAGATGTGGTGAGAGATGAAGAATCAGTTGTATGGGGTGCTTTGGCAGCTTGTGGGCTGCTGAAGTTTTTTGAGTACTCACTAGTGAGGGCACAAGAGTACTTGATGCAGTTCTTGTTTGCAATGTGGAGTCTAGATATGCAGTGTTTTATTGTCTGGGGTGAGCATCTTTCATTCTCTGCGATGGAGGATGTGTACTTTTTGACAGGGCTCCTATTTCGAGGAACCCTTATACCGACGGAGCCTATGGTACCCAGAGATGGATAGTTGGTTATCTTAGCCCGGACCTACTGTTCGGGGGAGAACTTCATGTCAGGCTCCATGGTGAGTATTGGGGCAATGGACACCCTTGTGCATCAGTGCATTGCATCGATGATTGTGCGAGTGTATGGATCTCTTGTGACTCAACGAATCAGTGGGGTTCAGCTGAGGATCATGCAGAGGGCATTGGCGGGTGAGCATTTTTCCTAGGGCTTTATGCTACATGATAAGATGGTGGGGAAGCTCAACAGGTGTTGAGCTACTGACTCAAGGGATTTTTCCTTTGGGTCCATCTTAGTAGCATGGTTCTTGGAGAGGGTGCCCATGTTGCACCCGAGAGTTTTATTAGACGCCCCAGGTATGCGAGAGTCATGACTCAGGAAGTGGACGACGATTCTAGTTCACCATGGTGCTAGGGAGGGTGGTCATTATTTCACAGCTGAGGTTGCATAGGTGTGGCATCATATGCCACAGATCATACTTCATTATCCGTATTTTGGGGTGGACTTCCAGGATGATCTAGATATGGTGCTACCCGCTGGAGAGATGTTCGAGCGCAGAGGTATGAAGTTACATTTGATGTTTTGATCTTTAGATAGTATATCATGTTCTTTGTGTATAGATGGATGTTGATTCTATCATTTTTTTTTGTGTGTGCATATATGGGACCTCGTGGGTGTGAGGTTTAGTTGGTTAGAGTTTTAGCTCATCAGGGGCCTGTGAGACCACCGCGGGGAGAGCCGTGGGTAGGGGAGAGACGATGACGGGAGGATGTTGGGGCGAGGCCCATTGATGATGAGAGAGCAACCAGGAGATGTCGGTATGATGACCTCGGTGCAGGGCCATCACATGCTCCTCCAGCAGGGGACGGGGGAGAGTTTGAGGATTTTCACCGTCGATTAGAGACGGTACAACAGTGAGTGCCTGAGGGAATGTGGGTGCATATTCAGGATGAGGGGATCTTGGATCAGTGTATTGGGCTTCCGACAGAGTCATGGAATCTAATTTGTAGAGCGGTTGTAGTGGGAGTGGTGATGATTGGGCGGTTTCCCCCAGGGCCTGAGGGACCTATAGCTGGTGGGGTACCTCCTCTAGAGGCAGGACCGTGTGGTGGTGCTCTAGAGGTCCCATGAGTGCCTCTAGACATGGGTTTTTGTATTTATAGAGGCTTGTGAGCCTATTTTGTATATGGTGTTGTTACACTGATTTTCTACTTTATAGGGGTGAGGTGGTTCACCTGCCTACAGATATACTATGTTTTTAAAACATTGATGGCATATTGATCGATATATATATGAGTATATGGTTTCCCATGATCAGAGACTAAATGGAGTGGGACTCCAAAGAGGGAGATGATGTGGTTAAAGAAAAAACATGTTGCGGTGTCAGTGATGTTGTTGAAGGTAGGCATGGCTTCAGCCCATTTGGTGAAGTAATCGACTGCAATGATGATGTATTTGTGTCCATTGTTGGATGGAGGGTTGCAAGTCATGAAGTCTATGCCCCATTTGAAAAATGGGTTAGTAGTAATGACTGGGTGGAAGAGAGTGGGTGGTGCCCTTTATTTGTTGGCATATAGCTGACATTTGTCACATCACTTTACAGCGTGGATGCAGTCGTCAAACAATGTGGGCCAAAAATAGCCTGCTCGAATGATTTTCTGAGCGGAAGACATCCTGAAGAGGTAGCCACCGCAAGCATCATTGTGGTAGTCATTCAAGAAATTATCGGCTTGATCGATGGTCAAACATCAATGAAGTATGGTGTCGACCCCTCGAAGTTATAAGATATCACCGATAAGGAGGTAGTGGGGGGCCTGGTGTCGAATACGTCGACGATCGTCTCAGTAAAGGTGATTTCCAAACTTCTGTGTTCGAAGGTAGATGAGGAGATCATCGTACCAAGGATCATCTGAGGGGATGTAAAAGAGATCATCAGGAAATTCTATATTGACGAGAGAACTGGTGGTATTGGAAGAAAATTCTGTAATGAGTTCGACAAAGACGAGGGATTTCTTTCTCTTGGGTGTTAAAAATTTGAGGTCGTAATCTTGAAGGATGATGATCCATCAGAAAAATTTTCCATTAATTTGCCAACGAATGAGCAAGTATTGCATGGGGTTGGAATCTTCTATGCACTTGGTAGTTCGAAGCAGGATGTAATGGTGTAATTTTTGGAATGTGAGGACAACTACAAGGGTGAGTTTCCATTCGTGATTGTATTTCAAGGGTGGCCCTGAAAGGTTTTTACTAACATAATAAATGACATGCTCCTGGTCATAATCCCCTAATTGGATGAGAAATCCTGCTACGGAGATGGCTGAGGCCGATAAGTAGAGGATATAGTCATGGTCATAGTCGGGTGGAAGAATCAATGGGGAATTGGAGAGGGTCGCTTTGAGATAACAAAAAGTGGTTTGGGCATGTTCGTCCCATTGGAATGGGATATCATGATGTAAGAGGCGAAGGAAACCATGTGCCCAAGTGGCGTAATCTGGGACAAAGCGTCGTAGAAAGTTAGCTTTGCCTTGTAAGCTCTGAAGTTGGCATAAATTCCATGGTGGGGGAATTTTTTTGATGGCTTGGACCTTGAGGGGGTCCATGGTAATGCTGCATTGGGAAACGATGAACCCAAGGAGGCAGCTAGCAGTGACGTAGAATACGCACTTGAGGGGATTCAAGCAGATATTGTATTGACGACACCTTTGGAAAACGATTTGTAAATCCTCGATATGTTGACTGTGTTTCTTGGATCGAGAGGTGAGTTCGTCCAAGTATGTGAGGATGATATGAGCTAGATCATGAAAAATGTATGTCATGGCCCATTGAAAAGTGGCACCAGCGTTCTTGAGGCTGAAGGGCATGACACGATAGGAAAAATTACCCCAAGGGCTAGTGAATACGGTTTTGTATTGATCATCTGGGTGGATTTGAATTTAGTTGTATCTCGAGAAACCATCCATGAAATACAAAGCCTCATGACCGGCACAATAATAGATAATCTGGTTGATAAAGGGCATTGGAAATTTTTCTTTGGGACAGGCGTGATTGAGATCGAGATAGTCCATACAGACGTGGATAGTGCCCTATTTTTTGTTAATAGGGACAGGGTTAGAGACCCATGACATATATGCGATGGGGTATATGAACCCAGTAGCACGTAACTTGTCAATATCGACTTTGATGGTCACTGCTTTGGACAGGTGAAATGGATGTTTCTTTTTTCGTACAGGGGTAAGATCAAGCCATGTGTCTATACGATGTTCGACAATAGAGGGATCAAGGTCGGGCATCTTTGTGTATGACTAGGCAAATATGTCCCATTATTCCTGGAAGAGATCTTTGTAATCTATGAGTTCTTTAGGAGAGCATGTGGCGCCTATGGTGATTTCCTCTATCATTCCAGGTTTGATGGAAATATCAATTTTGACGATGGGGGAAATGTTGGCCATGTTTCCTTCTTCAAAAGCATCGGGGGCAGGTATAGGGTTATTGAACCAGTATATATGCCTCGATGGGTTAAAATATTTGGATTTGATTTCATATATGGAGTTTTGGTTAGGAAGTGAAAAGGAGTCATGTGAGAGAAAGAGTGCTCAGTGATGGAGCAGATCCCATGGGAAATCAGGGGTAGTTAGTTCCTCAAGGATGTCTTCATCGCAATGGAACTGTCGAGAATATAGGGGATCCAGAGGAGTAATGTTGGTGATGGTCATCGTGTGGTTGTCTTCTGGTAGTGACGATATAGAGGGGATGTTGCAAGGAGGTTGTGATGGCTCGCTCAACATAAAACAAATATCAAGATATTGTGGGTTGAAAATGGTAGTCAGGCATAATATTTCTGTGGGAAAATGAATGGGAGAATTGGGGGGATTTGGGGGCAAATCCTCCTCTAATCTATCGATAACCCATGGAGGAGTGGGAAGTCCCACAGGCTCGAGGGAGAATATATAAAAAATATCAGGAGAGGGAGTAGGGGGAACTACTAGCGTCACCAGAGGTGGGGTGATGGTAGGATTGGGAATAAGGGTCAATTGACGATGCCTATACTCAATGATCATAGGAAAATGATATATGAAGTGATCAAGTGATTCACATATAACACAAGGACATTGTGTATGTTCATTTATAGAGGTTGTGACATAGTGGATGTTAGTGACATGCATGTGAGATGATGTGGATGGAGGAGGCTCTTGCTAGAAGCTCTGGCAGACTACCATTAGCATCTGTTGAAATTGAGGTAACGTCGGGAAATGGTGGGTGTAATGGAAATAATATGAATAGATGGCACATGTGAATTTGGTTTGCAACCCTTTGCTACCTGCGTGAGGGGACATAGTGGTAGCACTGGAGGAAGTGAGGAGTGGTGTCGGTGCCCATGGTAGTTGAATTAAATTGTGTATCTCGGGGAGAGATGGGCACTTATTGGTGCGGTGTCCATATTTCTTACACAGTGAACAAAGAAGCTGAACTCATGGGGAAAGTGAAGCGATGAGCTCTCTCTTATTTTGTCTACCTGCAGCTGTAGCAGTGGTCCTAGCAAGTGGGGGTGAGGGTGGTGAGGTTGGAGTAAGTATTGGAATCTGCATCAGGATTCCTTCTGTTTGGGGAGGGAGGGATGGTTGAGGGACCATTGTAGGTGGATGGAGATACCATACTAGAATTTACAGCACCATATTGGGGAGGGTAAGAGTTGTGGCTACTTGGAAAGCTTGTACGCCCAGTGGGGGGTAAAAGAGGGGGATTTGGGTAATGTCTTGGGGGATTGTCTCCCAAACCTAGATGTGGCCCTGGGGGAGCGTAAATTCAGGAACAGGTGGGACTGAAGAGTTCTCAAGGGATTCCTGAGGAAGGATCTCTGTGACTGGTGGGATTTCAAATAGTAATGAAGCCTCTATGGGAGGAAGGATATCTCTAGATTCTATTCCATTGGATGAGATGACACATACTTGTTCTTAGGGATATATGAGAGGAGGTGCTCCATGGTATGTCCCTAGAAAGGATGGGTCTTTGAAAATTCTGGGACCCATATCGATGAGTGGGTAGGCCTCGGGATTAGTGTGAACATAGGGAAGGATATTATTGATGTTGGAGGAAGTGTTGGTCTCGTAATGTGACACTTGGTTGATAGTGACAATATTCCCATCCTGGGGGAACATCATTATACAAAACACAAAAGAGGTGACTACCTTCATCGCATTCATATATCTACACCCAAACAAGATGTTGTAATCTAGTGCAGCGTCGATAACTTCAATGTCAATGAGGATAGTTTTTCCCCTGAGTTCAATGGGGACATTTTGAAAGATCCCTTCAGGAGAGGATGGTCATCCATCGTAATC
>ML860282.1:12086-24565 GCA_009831015.1 Picea engelmannii
TCTCTCTCTCCTTGTGGCAAGTTATGGTCACATTTTCCATAATTAGCACCACCAATGCATCCAATGTCCTCCTTGGGGAAGTAGCAATAGTAGGCTTCCCAGAAGAGGTAGTGGCATTTCTTCCAAAGTGGGACATAGAACCATCTCTCTTGATGGTCGATGATGGACCTCTTTGCTTTGCAATTGGTGTCTATTTCCTAACATCATCAGGGATAGTTCCTTGGATTGTTTTAACTTTGGGACTAGTAATGGAACTAATCAAGATGTGTAAATCGCTGTGAGTTGGGACTTCATCACTATGAGAACCCACGGGTCCTTGCTTAACCTTAAGACCTTCATTATCTCCACTAGCCTCAACATTTTATTTCGAAGAAGGAAAACAAGAGCCATACTTCTATTTAGTGATGAAGGATTTAAGAATCTCTTGGAAGAAGGAAAACAAGAGCCATACTTCTATTTAGTGATGAAGGATTTAAAAATCTCTTTATGATACCGACAATAGCCTCAACCCCTTTTAAAATAAGGACGTGTAAACCTTGAGCTAACTTTGTCATGTAAACCATGTTTCTCATCATGATACCTACAAATCTAAATGGAATAGTAATGAATTGTTTTGTTTTCTTGCCTTGAAAAAATAATACCAGTTCTAATACTATTTGTAAAATTCATTTAAAAAAAAAAATTGTATTCTAGATTCTTTAGAGTAAGGAAGAGTTATAATAATGAGAAAACTTTATCACAAATTGATGAGGCAATAATTTTATTCATTGGTATTTTAAACATTAGACTAAGAATATTTACAAGTCTTTTAAACATTCTTCATTATTTGGACTAAAAAGACACTCTAGAACTTAAGTATTTTAAACATATTACATTAGTTTTTATCTAAGTGGACATTTTAAACTTTTAGATCTTTTTAGCATTTTATATTTATTTTAACTAAGGAGACATTTTAGATTCTTTAGACTAAGGAGGAGTTCCAAACAATATGTTTGGATGACTTGACAAGGTAGGATTCCCATTCATTGATCTAACATTTTTTTTTATTAAAGAGACATTTCTAAATTCTTTAATATTCTAAACATTCTATATTAATTGTATTAAAGAAATATTTGAATTCTTTATTTTTGTACTTAGTGAAGTGTCATCTAAGTTCCCATAGGCCACGAGCTCATCATAGGTAGTGGCTAGTTCCTCCAAGATCTATGGTACCCGCATTATAGTTTTCACATTGTTCAAACAAAAATAACCTCCCACTTTTGTGTACAACTTTAATACCAAGTTTTGTGGATAATAATGCACTTGGACCTTCAATGGTTGTTTATTTTTTCAAAATAAAAAATGAAATTGAGAAGGGAGTGATGTTGATGACCTTCCCGCATGTAGTATTACACGGATGTATAGCAAACAAGAAGAGAACGGGGATGAATAAACCAGTAAGCAGAAAATGTTTAAGAAAATTTATGTGCTATTTGAGCTCATAACATAACTCAGCGTATTTTAAAATAAAAGTTGTTAAAATTTGTATTAGAAACAATTATAGTTAAATGGGACGACGAGATAATAAAAAAAGGGTTTTTCTTTAAGAAAGACAACATTATTATTAGACGTTATATATGAGAATTACTATTAAACATTATATATCAGATATGGAGAAATTCCAATGAAAATTTCAAAAAGATATTGATAGTGTAAATATTAAAATAGAGTCTTAAGATTAATATTGTCTTACATAATATGAAAAAATATTGGAAAATATGTTTAGTGAAACTTTCATCTTGTTCAATGTTGATGGGATGAAATTCGTGGATACCTAGTCCATATCTTTCATCATTGGGTTTACTGTATCTTTTTCCTTGAGATCTTATAGGACTAAATTCACTGACATTCTGAAATTGGAAGCATTTGAGTGAGAGCTTTTAGTGAAATTGTAGACCATGTTTTTTTATCATGGAACATTCAATCTCCAAACCCTAAATTTGTGTCTTATGTTGAACAAGAGTGTCCATGACCACTATGTTTTTGGATATACATTGATGTTCATTCTCATGAACCTTACTGGTCATCAAGAATATTGATGTTTTGTTGTTGTTTATGAACTCTTCATACCTACATAGAACCTTGTATAACTCTTGGACTTCCTTATAATCCATATTTAGAAACTTCCTCTTTTCCCAAACATGATAGAAATAAAAAGAACCTAAAAGAGCAATTCCATAGAACCAAACCAAACAATCACAAAAAATAGATGCAACAAACTAGAATGGGATTCCAACCCAAGAAGAAAACTACACCATTTCCTAGAAATGAAACCATGCACAGGAGAGCAAGGTGATCAAGGGAATCCAACCCAAAAACTCAAGCTTGGAGTCAAACAAAACGCAAGTTACAAGAAACAGAATCTCCAGACACAAACTACCTAGAAAATACCCAAAGCCCCAGACACTTAGGCCGCATAACATAAACTCCAACCTAGAACATGCAGTGCAATTGAGGACAAGGAAATTCCAACTAAGCACCAAAATATAGCACTAGAGCTAGGAGAAAATCACGAAGGGCTACACCCAAGACTCTAAACAACACCCACAAATCACCAACATGATTCGATTAGTAATTCTTACCGGAGAAACAAGTTGAACCAAAGCTACCCACCCCAAAGAATTCTCGTTGAACAAACCATCTGTGTTTTAAGCCATTATCCCACATGTTCCCAAGATTAAACCATTACTAGCTTCAAATTGCTAGCCAAGATTAATGGTTGGTGTGTGGGAGTCTAATGTAGAGATGATACGTCTCTAGCTTCATATAATATAATGACTTTTCTTAATTTTGATAATTATGTTGGAATCACAATAATTATTAAACTTTGTAGGTTAACTACATTTATAATTAAAAAATTTAATCTAATTTTGTGTAACCCCTATTTCAAAACATTATTAACAAGGTTAACTATTTATAAAAAATACTATGACAACAAGCATTCTTCAATACACAACTTTACCATTTGTTACTTTCATTTATGAATATTTTATAAATGTACATGGCGTTCATAATTTTGATCATTATGCTCTAATCACAGTAACCATTAAAGTTCTTAGGTCGACTACATTTATAATTAAATTTCTTAGGCTAATTACATTTATAGAAAGCATACTAGTGTCACCCCTATTTCAAATCATTATCAAATTGTTTATAAAAAATATTAAAACAAGCATTCTCCAATACCACAAATTTTACCGTTTGTTACTTTCATTCGTGAATATTTTATAAATGTACATGGCTTTAGTAATGTTGATAATTATGTTGGAATCAAGATAACCAACATTTATAATTAAAGTTGTTAGGCTAATTACATTTATAGAAAATATAATCGTATCACCTCTATTTCAAATCATTATCAACAAGAGTAACTATTTATAAAAAATACTATGAAAAGCATTACATAGTACCACAAATCCATTTGTTACTTCATTCATGAAAGTTTTATAATTGTACATTCATGATTGAATAGAATATATAAAAAATATTTTTTTAATTAGTGTATTATGGAATAAATCACGAATAGAATATATAAAAATAATTTTTAAATTATTGTATTATGGAATAAGTTATAAGTGAATAAATTTATTTATTTTATTATTTTTTTGAATTTAAAGTTTTTTATTAAAATGTAAAATTTTATTTTATTGATAAAAAATTTTACCATAAATTTTATTTCTTTTAAATTTTTTATCTTATTTTATAATAATTTAAATAATCAAATTTTAACTCAAATAATCAAAATTTCCTTAACCTTCCACCATATATACATGAAAAAAAAAATGTCAATTAGGTATAATTCCCATAATGACATGAATAAAGCTCATAATGAGTATGTTATAATGGCTTCGAGCCTATATGTATTGGAAAGTTGCCTTTGATTCAAAATTGGATAGCTAGGCAAGTGCTATTTACTCTAGGTAAAAAACTGAAAAAAAACAAATTTAATTTCATTGGTATAACTTTGACCAGCTCCGTAAATATGAAAAAAAACAAATTTAATTTCGTTGGTATAACTTCCAGGTGTGTACACGATCCTCTATACACAACACACAAGGTACATTGGAACTGATGACTTCACATAACATCTGTTAGCACATATCCTTGTAGGGGGGAATGTTTTCCTTGGATTTGGCCTCTAGACGACAAAAGGAGAGGCTGCCATGTCTTCCAGGTGCCAAGTGCGCTTGTGCCTGTCCAGATCCCGATGAAGCAGTTATGAAAGTCGGGGAGGTGGTTGAAGCATCGTCTCCCCCATGAGTGGAAAGTTAGAGCGGTCTAACCGTGAAGGCAATATGTCAGCCCAGACAGTCTGAGATTGCGTCTGACAACAAGTTGCATGAACAGCCTGACCGAGGAGACTCAGAAGGACTGGCAGAGCCTAGATCGCGTCTGACAGAGGAAGGCATGTGTAGAGGAGACTGCGGGTGCAGTCTGACTGAGAAGAGGCAACGTAATGGAAGCTTGAGCACGCCTCTGTTGTTGTTTATGAAAATTTTGAGTATATGTATGGAGTTATGTTCTTTGTTAAGGGTCTTTGGTTGAGCATAGCTCCCATCTGTAATGTTTATTCTGCCATAGTTGTTCTCTGGTTATGTAATCGATTTGAGACTTTCATGTTAATAGAAATTAGTTCTTTGTTTCCTTTCATTTTTGTCTGTTAAAATTGTTTAAAACACTTGGGCATGGATGATCCAGTCGAGGATTGTTGTACTGCTGTAATGGAGGTTTGATTATAGCAGTATCATGGTCAGTTTTACTCATTTCCCTGTGTATCTTTTCCTTCTTACATTGAATGGCTCAGGCATGGAAGATACAGTCGAGTTGTTGCAGTTGCAGGATGATGGAGGTTTGATCATTCTGTAGTCGTAACTATGCGTTTGGACATATTTCAGTGTCTGGGCTTGAGCTCAAGAATGCTCTTGAGTTTGGGTTTCTCTTCTCAGAGTTGTTGGAAGGCCTGATGCCCATAACAGTCTCGTTCACCTCTCTCACCAAGTCTTCCCTATGCTCTCGCTTTAACTCAATTTCCTGACTGAAGTTAATGTGGCCCTCACGTCCCTGTGCATTTCTTGTCCAGTCCTGTGTTGAACATCATTCAAATTCTGAGTTTCGTCCATTGACCTCCACCCATATTAAACCAACATCCACCTAAAAATCTGACGGGTATTGGGCTTGCCTTCCATGTAATCTGGAGGTGACTTCTAGTGTTAACATTTCTGGTGTTTTTTTCTGGGGAACGAATTGAAGACATTTCCTTGGGTAGAACGACAACGAGCTTCTGATTCTGAAGGTGCATCAGATATCAAAACCATTGAAGATTGCATTTTCACCTGGAAAATCCACTTTGACGACTCCACTATCTAGACTCCATTGTTTCAGTGTGGTTGCCTCTGGCTACACCTGAAGCCCCCCGGGGGAACACAACGATCAGATCTGGTCTTTGATGGTGAACAAAGACTAGACACACTCATTCTGCATATCATTCACCTCGTGACTCCATGGTTAAAAGATCGATTGGCAACTCCACTGGTTCGAAATGGACAAAATCCTGGCTCGAAGGTTTGCTCCCTTTAATTTCTCTATTGTTCCTGGTTTTCCCCATGTTGTTCCTACTCAAAATGAATAGGGTGATTATTTGCCCATATTTAGAGAGCATAAAGAGGACAACCCTGCTCAGCATCTCCATGAGTTTCATGAACTCATGCATTAGTGGGAGATACATCATGAAGATGTTCATATTCTAATTAGTAGGAGATGCTCGTCAGTGGTATCACTACTTACCCCTTTATAGCATCTCCTCCTTGGGAGAATTTCATGCATCTTTCAATAGGCACTATCAAAAGTTTTTTTCTTCTAAGTTAATTTTTCATAATTGTTGTGAAGAATATAAAGGCTGTGTTCAAGGTGTGATTGTTCCGAACGAAAGCTTTAAGGATGAAAGCTGTGAGGATGAAGGCTGTGAGGAGGAGGAAGATGCCCTGGCTGAGTTGATGTGGTTGGTGAGATCAATTTTTGCAAGGTTAGATAAATTGAAGGCAGATCGTGTTCCTTGCTCTTATGAAGAAAACACAGAGGATATTCTGGTCCTTGAAACAGATGTTCTTGGAAACCCTACTTATAACGAGGAAGTGATTTCAGATACTAGCCAAGAACAAACAACTTGTGATGAATATCCCGACGAAGATCATGAAGAGAAGAGCTCTCCCATGGTTCCTATTTATTATGATTGTGAATTTGATCCTTGGGAGAGCCACAAAGGAGAAAGGGAGGAGCTAAATGCGCAGTTTATCTCATGTTCAAATCCTGTAAACGAACAGATATCACTTGGTACCAGCCAGCCTGTGTATGACAGTTATGAATCAGATTCTGAGTTGAATATGAAGGATTTCCATGAGCATGCAACAGAACCTTTTCCTTTAAACATTGAAGGAAAACATTATGTGGAAATCAGTCATCCTGGGCCTGTAGGAGACTAAGAGAAGAGCTTTCCCATGGTTCATGTGTATGATGATTATGACTCTAATCCTTGGGAGATCCATGAAGAAGAATAGGAAGAGCCAAAGGTGCAGTTTATATCCTGCCCAGAGCCTGTGAGTGAGCAACCATCAACTGGGATCAGTCAGCCTACATCCACCTCTCATTCACCTGAGCTTGCCAGAGACATCCAACAATTTGTGAGCGACTGTGTAACATCCCCAGCCACCAACCAGCATGGGCAATGCCACTACCCAGCTCTGACTTAGCTGTGATACCAAACTGTAGCATCCCCAACTCCACAACGATTGGGTAATGCTACCACTGTGTAACATTCACATATAAATATAATATGCATTAAATCAAATTAACACATTTTAACATAGACTTACTGTTACCATTCAGATTTAAATAGAATTAACAACAATTCATACATGCAACGGAACACATGATAACATTCAAGCATCAATAGCACAAACATGCATAACATATAAATCAAGCACAGACTGATACTTATCTTTTAGCTAGAGTAAATCCACCAACTGCATGCAGACGTTCCACGAACCTCTCAGCCATAGACCACGTTGCTCATCACGCTCAGCAGTGGGTCACCCCCGAGCTGGGACTAAGCTCCACCCAGGGCAAGGGAATCCTAGACTAGGTTTAGGTTATAGGAAACTACACAGTGCAACCGAAAGGATTCTCTCAATGACCCTTCTTATGCCCACTACTCACGGACTCTCATTCCTCACATGCTTGTTCCATCTGGGAGTATACACCTTCACTGTCACACAGTCCATCAGCTGCTTCACCTCCCTCTCTAGGTCTCGGCAACAAGTCGGATCAGGAATAATCAGAGCTCTGTAGCTGGTGTTGGACTCTCTCTGGGAGAAAACCACTTCCCAACAAACTCTCTCACCTAGAGAGAGCTGCTCACAGGCCTGACAACCTACCTCTTCATCCACGGGCCTGACAACCCACTTATTCAACCAATTTCAACTCAATTATCGCAAGGTGAGGACAACAGCCACTGGTCAATACAACTCAGGAAAACAGAAGGCAGCAAGCCACACTCAGTCCAGGAACTGTGTGGCCACAACCACCAACATCTATGACACACACACGGCACAGAAATATACGGGATGCTCGGGCTTCACAGAAGACATGGCTCAGTCCGCGAGTTCTCACTGGGTTCAGGATGCGTGACTATACAGACGTCGAACAAGTTAGACGACGGATCATTCCACGGGTGTTTCCCACTGGTTTCAAGGTGCGCGACCAGAGAACAAAACACATAGGTCGAGTGCAAGGGGGGAAACGGGTTCAGACGGGCATCCCAGCAAACTCAGGCGGAGGATGGAAGAATGACCCGTGAACCCCCAACACGGCTGACTTCTTCATCTTTAACTGCATGCGCCCAGGTCAACACTTGTCTTCCTGGAGCTGCATTAGTTCCACTTAACACATGTTCCCTTTACAGGAACTTAGGACAACACTCAACATGTCCACCTTAGCCTTCAGGAAATAATAATAAATTATTATCCCCTTTAGAGGTAATCCCCCTAGCTTAGCCCCTAGGCCCACACACTTAACCTCCTCCCTTACCCAACCTTGTGGAAACTTAGTCCCCCATCACTCTTTCTTCGTGGTCGGTCTGCACACAGGGATGTTTATATTTTATTAATGATCTGCATAATTACATATACAAAATCAGGCTCCTGGCCTTTAACACCTAGGCTATCTGGCCTAGTAAACACATAAGCCCACCAGCTTATCAACACTTGGTTCACCAGCCTATAAATATAATTACAATCCATAATTACAACAGGGACTCGTCCTTGGGGATATTACAATACCCTCCCCTTATTTTTGCACTGTCCTCAATGCAACTCTTTACACAACATCATCAAGATTTCCAAAATCTTCAAAAAGATGTGGGTATTCTTCCCGCATAGCATCCTCATGCTCCCATGTCACATCCTCATGATTGTACTAGGTCCACTGGACCTTTACAAGCCCTATGGCTCGATTCCGGAGTTGTTTGTTGTTCCGGTCCAATATGCGCACTAGATACACTTGCAAGATGTCTTCTTGCTCCACCTAAATCACATTCCAATCAATAACATGATTAGCATCAGGTATATATTTCTTAAGCAATGAAACATGAAACACATTTTGTACAATCATGGATGTAGGTAATGCAAGCATATATGCAATGTATATATATGTATATACAGACAATTCTAATAACATTATAACATGTATACAACATACACAACATACAATAAATAGAGAATTGTACTTATCTTTTTATTTGAGAAGACCTTCCACCCCTGAGCAGGGCTATGACTCCATCGAGGTAATGGCTTCCCAATATAGCCACCGTCCACAATCCATATGCACATGGTCTAGGCCAAGGTACCAAACCTCAGTAGCACTCCAACCAATGATCTCTCATTCCCCAAATGCATGTCCCATGCCAGGAGTATACACCTTCATTGTCACACAGTCCATCGGCTGCTACACCTCCCTTTCATTGGGCTTTAGCAATAGGCCGGCTCAGGAAGTCTCAGAGCACCATGGCTCCCGGAGTTCCAACTTCCCTTAGAGATTTCCAATCAACATCTTCCTCGAGCTACCTTTTGTAGTCAACATTCTAACTTTAATCAACATCATCTCATCTGCATCACCCACATGCAGTTATCATGAGAAAACATAAAAGAATTCATTTAGGAACTCCAATTAGTTCAAAAGGGAATTCAACTTTTTCCCCAAACATGAAATTTTATTTCATAATTCATCTTGGTTGTTGCCATATTATGAATGCAACCATCCTTGTGATTTTCCACAGGCACCAAACTACATACCATTTTCCTGCAAGACTTCATCTTCCATACTACCAACAATTTGCCAGTATTTCCTGTACATCATAATTCAACATGTACAACACCTTATGCAATGATCTTAGAATTGCCTACACCTGGAAATTCAATCACAATTACCAAACAATTTAACCAAATAGAATGACTCGTCATTCTATCCATATGCATGTTCATAATTAATAACAATAAGTTTATTATTTCAATTTTCTGAACATAAAATTTTCGGTAGTCTCTATTACTGTGACCACCTGGCTTGCAACTTTCCTGTTGCAATGTTTAATAGTTCCTGAAATGTTCTCAACTTCATGAGTTAGCAACATTTCAGCCATTAATATAATTATTTCCATGCCAAAAACATATATACATGCACTCACAAAATGCATTCAGCAAAGTGCATTTAAGTATACAATTCCATCATGTATGAGTGCAACTCTGCCCCTTACTAGACATGAGTACAACTCTAATGCCTATTTATTCAGTGCACCCTTGTAATGATTTACATAATTCTCTTTATCTCAGTCATGTATCTCACCATCCATGAGTTGGAATTCTGTCCAATGTGTTGACACATTCTTCACACACTTCCTATTGTCTTCCCAATTAATTGGATGCCTTCCTTTTCGACCTGAACACTACACCAAGAATATAATTTTGTGGTGTACATTAGTGTTAGAAAAAAGGTTGCAGTCCAAGTTTTATTTAAAGGTAGGAAGCTTTTAGTACCTATGTGGATCATAACCTTTCCATATCCATACCTTGTCATATCCAACCATGTCCTAGTCTCATACATGACTAGCTTATTGGCATTCATTTCTATAACAAGTTCTTATCTTTTAATTCTTTGGTTATTACCCCATAACCAAATTAACATGACATTCTACTGTGTCAGTGTGTGCATTAAGAAACTAAAAATCTTTGAATTAATACAGGCCTCCAGCCTTTACCACATCCAGTGGTATGCACTCAATAATATAATTATGTGATTTTATATAATAACTTTGGCTAAGGAAATTCTTACCTAAATTTCTTTTCAGCAATTATGCAAAAAGAGTAATAAAAACTCATACCTCCATGACTGTCATTAATAAATTTTATACTACCTGAATGTCTGATGGCACTAGAAGCTTTCATGCTTCTTTTATCAAACTTATAATAAACACTTTAGCTTTATGTTGCTTCCCTCCTTATGCAACAACATCATCAACAACACTTGCAAACATGCAAGCATTATTTCCTCTGGCTGACCCAACAAGCCATAACATACTTGCTACCACAAAAATTGCAGCAACTTCTTTCCCATGTGCAACTTTTCCTTGTTGAACCCAAAAGTCTACAATTATTCCCGGATTCCTGAAGCGTCTTGTGATCTCATCATGGTCACTGTGCATGATTATTCCTGCCCTGAGCACTTTCAATGCAGTGCCCCTACCTTAGCGGGGTCTGCTGACCTCCTAGTCAAAGGATCTTTCAATCTTCTCAGTCGAATTGACTCTTCAGGCTCGTGATTGAACCCAAAACAATCATACACATGCAACCTTTTTTCCTTTAGGCGCAAGTCCTGACAGACCCACGGACTATTCCTACACGCTTCCAAAACTCCAAGTTTCGGGTGCTAGCCCCTTTTTCATTAGCCCTTTCCTTCATAAGACCGTGGGCTATGACCTCACAGAAAACTGTGATTGCGGGCGTGGGCAAGAGTGGTTTTAGGCCAACCCGCTTTTTGCCCCGCAATTCACCTCCAGCTACCACACATCACTTTGTTAAAACCGTGGTATAAATTGTGGCCCACTCTCAGATTTTTAACATCCAAGCAAGTTCTGGCCCCGCAATCCAGCTCGTCCTTCGATCTCCAATCCCTTGGCGATGATCCACGATCAATGGATACCATCTATCCCCCTTCCACATGCAATCCCAGATCTACACGATCTCTCGACATGTAGCTCCCTTCCAAATCAACGGCTACGGTTGATTTTGGCTCTCCGGCCCTCGGGAGTTTCAACTCTCAACTATCTTCTTTTCCCATATGACAATCTTCCGGAGTGGAAGATCTACTGACACCTGTCGCTTCATATGTGCGGCTATGATTTCCTCTATAAGTCTGGCCTTCGGGATTTTTAGTTCTCAAACTCTCGTTTCTTCCAGAGAGATTTCTCTGAAATGGCAGATCGTCTGCCACGTGTCCTGTTAGAAAAACAAGACCGCGGAGCAATAAAATAAAACAAATGCAGAAACAAAACACAGAAGACACACAATACAAGAGAGACACAGATTTACGTGGTTCACCCAGTGTGGGCTACGTCCACCAGAGAAATTGCCAGGTCCTTCCTTTATTATTATCCAGCAAATGAAGGGATACAACCTACAGCAAAACCCGTTGTAACTTCCTCTTCTTTCTCTCATAGTCTCCTCTCTCAGAATACAATATTCACCACCATCCATAGCCGCAATACATTTCCCTCATAAAAGAGGGTTGCCTTCTAGGGAAAAAAACCCTAACATAATCTCTACCATTAGATATGCGACCTTATAATGAATGGTCCAGATTTACAATGAAATTACAATATACTTTTACAAGGCAATTTTTGCTTCGGGGGCTTCGCCCCCGAACCCCCGCTGGGGGCCCACTTGCCCCCAGTCGGGGGGATAGGCCCCCTGGACCCCGCAGAGGGGGTACCCCCCCCTCTGCACTCCCCCGCGTGGAAGAGTGTACATACTTCTGGGGTGTAAATACTTCATGGGGTATAAACACGGCTGAAAGTAAAAGACCTATAAATCAGGCTCCACAACCAACAATCTCCATCGTTGTTGTATATGCTGGACTCTGAACCTTCTTGGACCTGGCAAATTTCTCATCTTCATCTTCATTCTTAAAGACCAATTGAAACTGAGCAAGAACTCAGTTTCTCCCTGGTTACTCCCTTTGTTAACATGTGTGCAGGATTCTAGCTAGTGTGTATCTTTTCCAGCTTCAATTGTCCATCTTCCAAGGTGGATCGTATGAAGTGGTACCTCAACTGTATATGCTTAGTCTTCGAATGGAAGGTTGAGTTATTTGCAAGGTGAATGGCACTCTGACTGTCA
>ML860284.1:12518-24898 GCA_009831015.1 Picea engelmannii
ATGGGTTGTGTGAATTCTGAGATGTGAGTGGATAGGGAGAGACCAACCTCTTTGGTGGATTGTTATCCCCAACTTGAGGGTGAATTTATGTTTATATTTGGAACAACAAGTCTATGGTTGGGTAGAACATCCATCCCAAGCAGTTGGTTGCACAACTATTTTGAAAGATAAGTGTTTTATCCTGTTTCTATCTTGCATTATGAGTTTTAATTGTTGTGCATGAACTCTGTGTATGGGACTTGTTATCGCTCTAGGAAACTCTCCTAGGATATAAGTCAAAGATGCCTGGTAACTTAATCTTTTGGTAACTATTTTCTCAATAAAAAGTGTGGGTTTGGATCAAGTCGGAGGACTGAATCATTTCTCGCTCAAATCATGCATAAACACATTTAGATGGACAAGGCTTTCAACCACAAATGTTCAGAGAGTTTACAAATAAAGGGATGAATGAAGAAATAACTATTATATCAGCAGAATCACATATAAAACATATATGAATGGCCAATTACAATAATCACATGAATACTTGCAGAGCTAAGCTTATGAACGCAGTGATAAGATGACAGTTATCTGGCATAGACAAGCATAATAACATGAATATAATACCCAGGTGCAAGTACAGAATAGACAAGAAGATGAAATCTGAACAAGTTATGGCAAAACAAGCTTGTATTACTTCATATGAAAATGAGAATTTTTGAGTTACATAATATGAAAAAAGTCTCCAAAGTCGAACCCTTGGTTCATGTTCTACCCTTAGTTTTATAGCTTTACAAAGCAGTTCTGGGATCCTGAAAACATGGATCAAATAAGCTAAAGATAGTAAATCAAAATCTAGTTGCAAAATATGTGGGATGATCCCCCAAAATGAGGTCAATCCCAGATTTCTTGGTCCTCCTCTCTTATTAAGTGCTGGTGTAGTGCAGGATAGCCTCCCAAGGCTGAATACTGACTCTCCAATAGAGATAAATTCGAATCTGTTGATGTGAGAAAATGTCCTAATTTTTTGTCTTTGTCAAGGATACTAAAAACCTTTGAAACACCTCCTCTTCCCATAATATATCAAAAATATATATTGGAATTGTCTTGACAATTCATTAAATATTCATTCGAAGAGGTTTCAAACCTTTCCAGCTCAAAAAACTTCGATCTGTGTAAAAACTCGATCATTCTGGAAATGACAGGCTTTCGGTGGTTAACTTAGAAATCTCCTGAGTGAATTATCTACCGAAAGTCCTACTTTTTAGTGGTTAATGAACAGTCGTCCTGTTCGCCTAAACCATCGAAACTTCATCTTTGAGAAAACTTCAAAATTTCAAAAATGCTTACCTTAGATCCCTTTTTGATGTTCAAGGTTTCTTGGATGAGGCAACCTTTGTTCGTGCAGACCTACAACTTCTACTGGCTGTGTGGAAGGCTCTGGGGTGTCTACCATGGTCGTAGCTAATTTAGCCAGAGTATCTAATCCAATTTGCTCCTGTGCTGGTGATTGAAACTCCTTTAACTTCAACCTCAGAATCCTCAGCTGTCTATACAACTTCATGTTTTCTCTAATCAATACCCCGTTTCTGTCTTTAATTTTGTCATGCTTCTCTTTGAGGGTTTGGTTTGTTTTGAACAACTCTGCATTTCTGTCAGTTAGGTCTGTATTAGCTTTTTTAATCACCCTTTCCAGGACTTCCATTTCGTAGACCTGTTGCAGGAGTTTGTTGATTTTTTGTGATCTATCTTTTTTAGGCTTACTTGAAGAGGGTTCTGCCACTGATGGACTGTGTGCCTCAGTAGGAGTTGGTGAAGGTAAATTGGAACAATAGTCTGCACCCTGTTCAGTCTGCACATTATCTTGTGTCTCAGTCAATTCTTATTCTGGTTCTGAATCGCTGTAAGGTAGGTTTAAAGGGTTGTTTCTTGTAGCAGGGTCCTTAGACTGCTCACCTTCAAACTGCAGTTTTCTTTTGATACCTTTCCTCTTACCAGAGGATGATTTTATGGGATCTCTTGGTGGTGAGATACCTTTCCTTTTCCTATGACTTCTTTTGGGAGTAACAGTCTTTCTACCACTGGTCTTCTTAGTTTCAGCCTCTGGTGGTTTCTCTGTTTGGAATTCATTCCAGAAAAGAAAGAAACCCCAATCAACATGTTTCCTCTACAGAGCTTCCTTGACAAGAAGAGTCATAAGCCCTTGGTGAGATAGTCTGCTAGCAACCTTAGTAGGTTTGGCTTTAACTTGTTTGGCCATTTTAGTAAGAGTCTTGTGAAAATAGAAAGGTAGATTTATTGGTTCTCTACCTGTAAAATGGTTAAGAAGTTTAAAGTGATAGAACATCACTCTGTTATACCGTCCTTCACAAGTAATATACACAAAGATTGTTTTTAACAAAGATTTCCACTGTGGTTGCAAGAAAGACATAGGGATATCCTTTTTCCAGATCATATCTTTGTGAATGGGTAATAGATATGATCTAAATTCAACGTTGGATGGCAATGTAGATTTAAACCAACAACCTCCTATTCGTGGAAGACCTGTAAATTCTGCTATGGAAGCCTCATCTATGATAAACTCTTCTTTCCCTATCTTGGTAGACCTTCCATCATATGCAATTGTGAAAGCTTCAGCTACTTGTTGATGAAAACTGGTCAGTTTTTCACAGTATGTGAATACCCCTGCTTGTTTGAAAAACTCTGCTACCTCTGGGTGCGCCTCCAAGTACCAAACCCCATATACATGAGACCTCAACACTGGCCCTGCTTTAGGCATTGATCAATATTCTTTGTACCTGCGATTATGGGAAACTTAGTGTCAAGGGAGACAAAGGTTCTAGAATTTAGGAACACAGAGGGTATAACTCAGGGAAGAACTGGTGGGACAGGGTGACACAAAATTTGGATCACTGAGCTCAAACGCTAAACAAGTTTCGAGCGACAATTTGACTAAGGGCATGCCAAAATTTTAGATTTTTGGTGATGAATTCATTTAAATATAAAACAAGACGAGTTTTGGACTTCCCTGATAAGTCGCCCTAGCTTAATTGACTCTTGAGCAATCGCTGGACTCTAGTGGCGCTTTGACTATCACCAGGGGAAGCGGGATTAGGATCTCTGGAAATACGTTCAATTGATGAAACTGCGAACTCGCGATTATCTCAGTAATCTCTGGAATTCAAAATGATACTAAATGAGGATTTAATGAGGGATTAACGGGATCATGATGGATCATGTACTTGCGACTGGAAATGGGGGGAGGCTTCGTGATCATCATGCATGAATTTTAGTGACACCGCCGTGTCTATATTTTGAAAAGACAATTGCGGTCGAAAGGACAACATGAGCTTCAGATTTTCAGATAGACACCATTAGAGCGCGCATAACTTCCAACTTGACGAGCTTTCGACAGTTACGTTTCATCATTACACCAACTTGACAGCCAGCTCGTGCGAAAGCACAGGCTTTCCATTTTTATAGTTGAAACGCTTTCGGTAGTTAACCGCACTCTTTCTTTGACCCTTTAACTGCCGGGAACAAAATCTTTATGTGGTTAATGAGCACCTGTCGGGCTCGCCTAAACCACCAAAACCTGAGATTCTGACTTTTGCTTGACCAAACCAAATCCAAAATTTATTTTGGGCTTACTTACAGAATGCAGACTCTCTAACCTACTTACAAAAATTTAGGAATAAAATTTAGACAACAACCTATCACCTCAAAAAGCAAAGTTTCCACCAATTTATTTGAGGAGATAACATTGGCTCCTATTAGGGATGAATGCCTCCCTGTGAGGTTTCAAGAACCATAGAATCAATGCCTTTCCTGAAAAAGAAAATAAACAAAAACTATCTGCTAGTGTTTCCATTGGGCATGGAGTTATTCTGCAAAAATAAAAACTTAGACTAACATTACAATGTCTAGGCTTCACAGCCTTAGACAAAATAGAGTTTTAAAAATCGCTCATTTACCGGGCCACTGAACATTTCTTCACCTCCCAGATTCTGCAGCATGAAAGTGTTGTTATTCTGTACTTGGGTAATCATGAAAGGACCTGTCCACAAAGAATCGAACTTGTTATGCTTGCCTTTATCCTGTCTAAGAGCATCCCATTTTAGAACCCAGTCACCAATCTGAAAATTGTCCACCTTCGCCTTTCTGTCAAAAGTATTTTTGATCATCTTTTGATGAGCCTCTGATATGTCCACTAACTGTTAGCGAGCTTGGCAGTTCCACCAAATCGAACATTCTTCTTACTATATCATTTGACTCAGTTTGCTCTTTCTGAAAGAATCTAGCCACTGGAAAAACGAACTGAACATGAAAAATAGCATCAGTCCCATAGACCAATTTGAATGGAGAAGTTTCTATGGACTTTTTGATAGTTACTCTGTCTGCCCACAAAGAAAATTTCAGTTTGTAATCCCAATTCTTTTTGTTTTCCTCTAACAGTTTTCTGATGATTTTGATTAAGCTCTTATTGGATGATTCAACCAAGCCATTACCTTGAGGGTAGTAGGGGGTCGAATGTACCAACTGGATGCCCATTGATTTACACATGTCTACTAATGCCTATGCTTTGAACGTCGTTGCATTGTCTGTTACCAGCCTTTTGGGACAACCGAATCTACTCAAAATATTTTCATAGAGAAACTTCATGACTACCTGGTGAGTGGCGTTCCGGGTGGGAATCGCCTCTATCCACTTTGTAAAATAATCTATGGCTACCAAGATCCACTTATGCTGACCACCAGATGAAGGATTTATCTCACCTATAAAATCTAAACCCCACTGCTGAAAAGGGCCATTCACCACTATAGGTCTCAGGGGTAAAGATTTTAGCTATTGCTTTCCCGTAAATTTTTTACATTTGTCACAAGCTTTGATGAATGCACACACATCTGAAAAGAGGAAAGGCCAATAGTATCCAGCCCTTAGGATTTTATGGACAGTGGTCTTCTAGTAATGATGACCCCCTCAAACACTTGAATGAAACTGATGTGTAACTTCAACTGACTCTTCTTTTTCTAAGCATCTGAGAAGAAAACCAGCAGGGTCTTTCCAATATAACAGATTATTGTAAATGCAGAATTTGATAGCTCTAAGATTAAGGGCTCGAGCTTGAGTCATACTAAGTTCAGGGGGAACTTTGAGCTTTTGCAAAAAATGTATAATACCTGAATGCCATTCACAAGAAGACAAGTTCTCTGCCACTTGCTGACTACTATGATGTCCATCCGCTGCCAATTCTGTCTGCAAATTTACTGAACTTTATCCTACGAAATTAATGTCCAACAGCTCATGATTTTCCTCCGTTAAGAGTTTATCAAGGCCCTGGACTTTTACCAATTTGGTGGGCTTTACTTCAATATTGAACTCAATCAACTTTTCAATCCATTTAGCTCTCTTTCCGTCAATATCAGGCTGAGTCAAAACATATTTTACGGAGGATGAAGGGACATATGCGATGACCTTTGAGTGAAGAATATAAATCCTAAAGGCTTTTAAGGATTTTATGAGAGCATAGGCTTGTTTCTCGATAGGATCATACCTTAGTTCAACATCTCTGAGTGTTTTGCTAAAGAAAGCCACGAGATGATCCAAATTGTCATCATCTTTCTATAACAGAACTGCTGCCACTGTGTCATAAGAAGCAAAGGAGAAAACATAGAAAATCTTACTGTAATCTGGGCTGATCAGAGTCGGGGATTCCATGATCACTCGCTTGATATCCTGAAAAGAGTTTCTTGTGTTGTCTGTCCATTTTATCTCAGACCCCTTTTTCAGCATGCATGTTATGTGTTTAACTAATTCAGCAAAGTTTGACACAAATCTTCTAACAAAATTCATCTTACCGAGCAACGATTGAATATCCTTTTTTAATCTTGGCAAGGACAGCTTTTGAATTGCCTCCATCCGAGCTGGATCAATCTTTACACCTTTTGCTGAGATGATGTGGCCTAAGAGATTACCTTTCCTGAGAGCAAACTGGGACTTTTTGGGATTCAATGAGATTCTGAACTGCCTGCATTTCAAGAACACTCTTTTCAAATGCTTTAGATGCTCCTCATGACTGCTGGAATATACTGTGATGTCATCAAGATATATGAGGAAAAACTTGTCCTTTTCTCCCACGAAAGATATGTCCATGGCCCTTTGGAATGTGGCCCCGACATTCATTAACCCAAATGGAATCTTGGCGTACATAAAGGTACCCCAAGGAGTAGTAAATGCAGTCTTCTCCTGGTCATGAGGGTGGACAGAAATCTGATTGTAGCCGGAAAAACCATCTAGGAAAGACATGACATTATCCCCTGAAATCCTTTGCAGCAAGTGTTCCATCTTAGGTAGGGGATAGTTGTCTTTCTTAGAGCATCTGTTTAGGTTTTTGAAATCTACACATAATCTGACCTCACCATTTTTATTCCTTACTATCACTAGATTGGCAATCCATTTGGAGTATCTCAAGGGGATAATGATCTTGGCATCGAGAAGATTTTTAATTTCTCTTTCAATCACAGGCAGAAGAAGAGGACTGATAGGTCTGAGCTTTTGTTTGAAATGAATGGTGTCTTTTTCAAGAGGGATCTTATGTTGAATGATATCAAGGTCATAAATCTTGAGGTCACTATATTTCCAAGCAAAAACATCAGAAAATTCCTTCAAAACGCTGCAATATTTGGACTTTTGATCAACAGTTAATTCAGAAGACATATTTATGAGTTTGGGTTGGCTTTCACCCCCTATGTTATGCTCGTGAACAACCGGGTCTTTCTCCTTTTTATATGGCTTGTAAGGAACGTCATTCTGATCAAAAAGCTTTTCGAGGGGTACCAAACCTCGGGGTATATAATTGTTAGGTAGCTGAACAATATCATGCTGACCCAATCTTTGCTTTAGCTTGGGCTTCTGGGATTCTTCTACATTTAGATGCTGCTGGTCAACATGCATATCAGAAAATTCATCTACCACTTGAAGAAATCTGTTAAGTTCATCATCATCCTCAAAAACTTTCCAATATTTAATATTTTACTTGGATCTCATAACTGAGCCTAGGGGGCATGGGAGGAATGAACATGCTGGCTGAAACAACAAGAGAATCAACAAGCTGATTCATATCCCTAGGTATATATGAAATTTCAAAAACAGAAAAATAATCTCACACTTTCCATATCTCATCCCTGTAGGCCTTCAATCTAACATGCTTGGCTTGAAAGGTACTGTTTACCTGTTGTATAATGAGGTCCAAATCTCCAAATACCTTTAAACCTTTTATCCCTATCTCCTTGGCTGAGTTTAATCCCAATAGCAAGGCCTCATATTGTGCTATGTTGTTAGTATTTCTGAGTTCGATCTTGAAAGACAAAGATATAGTCTCCTTTGAAGGAGAAATCAAAACTACCCCTGCACCTGTTGAATCTTTAGTACTGGCCCCATCAAAATGCATGGTCCAAACTGAAACGTCCTTATCATCAGATTGCTATTCGATAGGCTTCACAAGATGCATAGGAGTCGATTGGGAATCATCTATTTGAAGAATGTATGAGCCAAAATCTGTATCCACAGCATAAATGGGATGATTTACAGAATTTTTTGCATCGCTGATGATGTAGGCAAGTTTATTCTCCCTGTAAAGTCTTTTCAGCTCCCCCCCGAACACCAGAATCGTAGTAGATGACAGATCCATCTGCAAGGTACCTCCTAACCTTTTTCCCCATGGACGAGACAAGAGAAGCCCAAACTTAGGTGGAATATCAACAACCACCACATCCATTACCATGCTTCTCATTGGCAATTGGGCAAGATTTATAACAAGGTCTTTTATGAGGCCAAGGCATCTGACTTTCCTAGAATCAAAGTAGAAGAGATTGTGAAATGGTTTGGTAACCTCCAGACCAAGTTCATACATCACTGCTTTGGGCATAAGATTATGTGACGCCCCAGAATCAAGCAAACAATTGTGGAGGATCTTATCATGGACATTTAGGGATATGTAGAATGGTGGACAAGAATCATCTCGGTTTTCTATCATAGGCCCTATAGTTACTGTTGTCTTATCATCTTGTAGGTTAAAAAAATCATCAGATGAAGAGGTCTTTGGCTTAAGAGACTTTAGGATGATTGATTTAAAGATTTCATTTTTCATGAGTTCAATTAAAGGCATAGGTATCTTAACTTTCTGAATTTCTTATTCAAAATTAAAAGAGAAAGATGATCTATCCGAAACTTTTACCTCATTGGAAGGAGCTTTGAGACTGACTTGCTCCTTGGCTGGGGGATGTGTTTGCTTCTGTTGTTGTTTTGCAGGAGAGGAGGTCTATTTTTGAGGAGCGGGAGGCTGCTTGGCAACAATTTCTTTACTCTTCACAGGAGAAACGACTTCCTTGTTCTTCGCGGGAGCAACAATCGATGGTTTCAGACCAGCACTCTTGGATCTTAAGTTATAACCTTTCTGATCACCTGTCAAGTAGACAGATTCTTCAACACTTGCCTCTTAAATTTGTTGATCCATCATGGCTTCTTCATAGTCTAGTTGTGTCAAAAATGAAGAATCATTTTCATCACCAAAACAATTTATTTCATCTGCATCTTCGACTTCATCGTGAGATGGCTGTTGTTCTTCATCTAACATTACATTTGAAAAGGTGGTCTGATCCTCTGTTCATTAGCTACATTCCTATCTCTTTTAAGGATATGAACTTGTGGATTATTCCTTCTGTAAGGGAAAGCATTTGGATTTCTCAGGGCAAAAGCATTTGGCTTTTTTGCCCTTGCTAGTTGTTGATTCTGGACCTTCAATTTTGACATTTCAGATGTCAAATTGTCTAACATCTTTGCCATCTTTTCCATTTTACTATTAGAAGAAGAATAGGACTCGACAACAAACTTCTTTCTCTCAACCTTTCCTTTGAGCTTCTGAGATGATGTAATGTTTGATTCAACCTCGAGGGCGGCATCTTGCATTAAAGCAAGTGTGGTTGATCATCTTTCTCTGAGAATTAGACAAAAATATGGATCAAAAGAAGCAGAGAATGTGATCTTTGCCGATGTGTCGCTTGGTTTAATCTTTGCAGGGATCTTTCCAAACATTCTATTGAACCTCTTGATGAAGTATGAGACCGACTCTCCATCTTCTCTCTTCAAATTTCCAAACTCAGAAATGTAGTATAACAGATCTCTTCTTTCTCCCCAATGTTTCAAGAATACCTCATCTAATTGTTCAATACTTGTGACTGAATTTGACAGTAGCTCCTTGAACCACTTCCGGGCTTGGCGATCGAAACTCTGAAGAAAAACTCTGGTCCACAAATCCTCTTCTGAAATGTTGATATTTTCGACATAAGCATAAAAATCTTCAATATGTTCTTCAGCAGTATAATCCCCTACTCCTGTAAACTTTGGCATATATTTATGATAATTTCCAGTTGGCATAGCAGACAAAGGATTTGGAAATACAAGTGGGGCATACCTATTTGCCAAAATCTGTTCCATCCTGGTTAAAGGGGCAGCCATGCAGTCTTGGGGGTTGCCACAGAAGAGGAAATCATAGGCGATGAAGGGGGAGATGTGATGACCGAGTTAAAATAGAATGGTTGTCTCACTTCACCTTGAGCAGAATTTTCAGAAATGGGTGAAAAATAAGAGGCTTTATAAAACTGACCGAGTAGCAAGGCTAGATTTTCTTCTCCCTTGGAGGACAGATCATGAAGAATGTCTTTAAGAACAGGCAGATTAGTGTGAGTGTATAGAACACCTTATGTAGGTTTGATGGGTGAGGAATTCAAAGAAGATGAGGAAGAAGTTTCCTTTTGTTGAGAGGACTCTATAATTATCTCTTTAGGATGGGATGAAACATCGACCTCAAGAACAGAGTCAGTAATATTAGAAGAAAGTGAAGGTTCTCCTACCTTCAATATTTGAGATAAATTTTCAATTTCCTGAGAATTATGAGTTTCAGCAGCAGGGGATTCAACTAGAGGTTTTTTAGATATGAAAGGAGGAGTTTCGGTTTGAATACCTGAATCTACTGCCTTTGCAGATCCGGAAGCCTGTCTTTGCAAAGATTTACCCTTACTGATGATCTTCTCAGGGTCAGGAACTGGTGTTGTCAGTGGGCCTTCTTGGTTCACCCTGGTGTGAGCTCTTTTTAGAGCCACTTCGTTTCAATGGAGTCGCCAGATAGAAAATTACAACCCGAATGATGTCTAGACTTTGTCTATCATCAAAGCTAGAGCTATGTCATCTCCCAAGGAAGCTGAGCTTCGATCTCCTCTCCCCGGCAACGACACCAATTTGTTGTCGCTCCAGGAAACTCTCCTAGGCTGTAAGTCAGAGATGCTTGGTAACTTAATCTTTTGGTAACTATTTTCTCAATAAAAAGTGTGGGTTTGGATCAAGTCGGAGGACTGAATCATTTCTCACTCAAATCATGCATAAACACATTTAGATGGACAAGGATTTCAACCACAAATGTTCAGAGAGTTTATAAATAAAGGGATGAATGAAGAAATAACTATTATATCAGCAGAATTACATATAAAACATATATGAATGGCCAATTACAATAATCACATGAATACTTGCAGAGCTAAGCTTATGAATGCAATGATAAGATGACAGTTATCTGGCATAGACAAGCATAACAGCATGAATATAATACCCAGGTGCAAGTACAAAATAGACAAGAAGATAAAATCTGAACAAGTTATGGCAAAAGAAGCTTGTATTACTTCATATGAAAATGAGAAGTTTTGAGTTACATAATATGAAAAAAGTCTCCAAAGTCGAACCCTTGGTTCATGTTCTACCCTTAGCTTTATAGCTTTACAAAGCAGTGCTGAGATCCTGAAAACATGGATCAAATAAGCTAAAGATAGTAAATCAAAATCTAGTTGCAAAATATGTGGGATGATCCCCAAAAATGAGGTCAATCCTAGATTTCCTGGTCCTCCTCTCTTGTTGAGTGCTGGTGTAGTGCAGGATAGCCTCCCAAGGCTGAATACTGACTCTCCAATAGAGATAAATTCGAATCTGTTGATGTGAGAAAATGTCCTGATTTTCTATCTTTGTCAAAGATACTAAGAACCTTTGAAACACCTCCTCTTCCCATAATCTATCAAAAATAACTATTGGATTTGTCTTAACAATTCATCAAATATTCATTCGAAGAGGTTTCAAACCTTTCCAACTCAAAAAACTTCGATCTGTGTAAAAACTCGATCATTCTGGAAATGACAGGATTTCGGTGGTTAACTTAGAAATCTCCTGAGAGAATTATCTACCGAAAGTCCTGTTTTTCAGTGGTTAATGAAAGGTCGTCCTGTTCGCCTAAACCACCGAAACTTTAGCTTTGGGAAAACTTCAAAATTTCAAAAATGCTTACCTTAGATCCCTTTTTGATGTTCAAGGTTTCTTAGATGAGGCAGCCCTTGTTCGTGCAGACCTACGAACTTCTACTGGCTGTGTGGAAGGCTCTGGTGTGTCTACCATGGTCGTAGCTAAGTTAGCCAGAGTATCTAATGCAGTTTGCTCATGTGCTGGTGATTGAAACTCCTTTAACTTCAACCTCAGAATCCTCAGCTGTCTATACAGCTTCATGTTTTCTCTAATCAATACCCCGTTTCTGTCTTTAATTTTGTCATGCTTCTCTTTGAGGGTTTGGTTTGTTTTGAACAGCTCTGCATTTCTGTCAGTTAGGTCTGTATTATCTTTTTTAATCACCCTTTCCAAGACTTCCATTTCGTAGACCTGTTGCAGGAGTTTGTTGATTTTTCATGATCTAGCCTTTTTAGGCTTACTTGAAGAGGGTTCTGCCACTGATGGACTATGTGCCTCAGTAGGAGTTGGTGAAGGTAAATTGGAACAATAGTCTGCACCTTGTTTAGTCTGCACATTATCTTGTGTCTCAGTCAATTCTTGTTCTGGTTCTGAATCGTTGTAAGGTAGGTTTAAAGGGTTGTTTCCTGTAGCAGGGTCCTTAGACCGCTCAGCTTCAAACTGTAGTTTTCTTTTGATACTTTTCTTCTTACCAGAGGATGATTTTATGGGATCTCTTGGTGGTGAGATACCTTTCCTTTTCCTATGACTTCTTTTGGGAGTAACAGTCTTTCTGCCACTGGTCTTCTTAGTTTCAGCCTCTGGTGGTTTCTCTGTTTGGAATTCATTCCAGAAAAGAAAGAAACCCCAATCAACCTGTTGCCTCTGTAGAGCTTCCTTGACAAGAAGAGTGATAAGCCCTTGGTGAGATAGTCTTCCAGCAACCTTAGTAGGTTTGGCTTTAACTTGTTTGGCCATTTTAGTAAGAGTCTTGTGAAAATAGAAAGGTAGATTTATTGGTTCTCTACCTGTAAAATGGTTAAGAAGTTTAAAGTGATAGAACATCACTCTGTTATACCGTC
>ML860285.1:4150-18560 GCA_009831015.1 Picea engelmannii
TGGTGGTATGTGGAACGTCACATAACTCCTCACGGTTTGAGAGTTATGGCCTTACGAAGTTGGAGGACCCTCATATGTTGGGTTGAAGCCCCAAAAGGTCAAAGAAGTCAAAGAGCTTGCAAAGAAGAAATTATTATTTAAATGATAAAGTAAAGTGACAAAGTCAAGAAGGATTATTTACATAATAAAGTGAAGTGACAAAATCAAAGAATATTATTTAAATGATAAAGTGAGATGACAAAGTCAAGGAGGAATATTTAAATGATAAAGTAATGGAGAAATTTCTAATTATGGAAAGTGGTTAACCCTAAAAATGAGGAAAATAGGTTAAGGGACCTATAAATGAGTTAAGTTACCTAGAAATGGGTTAAGTGACCTAGAAATAAATTAAGTGACCTAGAAGATGCTTCTAAGGAAGATATTTGGAGAGTATAAATAAGAGGCAAGGCTCTCTCATTTTACATCACACTTGAGCATATTGAATATCTATAGGTGACTGAGGTAACCAAAGGATATCTAAGCCGAATTTCAGAGGGACAGTGAAGAAAAGAAGGCCAAAATTCAAGGGAGGATAAATTCTTTTGATGATACTTTCTAAGGTGTTTCAGGTAAAAACGTCATAACTTCTTCATAACAGATCCACATTTAGTAAGACCAAATGTTTTGGCTAGAGTACAGTCTTTAGTATTATGTGTAACATTTTCAGATCCATTCAACAAAAATTCTGTGCAAGGCACACTCTACAAGGTCGCTCTCTAGAATAAGCCAGAATTCAACAAGGTATGCCATTTTTGCTATAACTCCTTTTCTGAGAGGATCCAAGTACTGACACCTGGAGGAATTGCATAAAACAAATTGAAGAACATAATGTACTATTTTCAGATCTTTATTCATTACAGGTACATAGTTATGATTATTTCAATTTAGGGTTGTGGACTAATCCCAAAATAGTCATGTGAGACTAAAGAAAAGTTTGATGAAAATGCCAGTCTCTTGTTGTGAAAGTTAAGAAAGGTTTGTAGGTATGTGAACATATACACCAGGTCTATTACAGAGTTACAAATCATATTTAGATGATGAAATTGATGAGGGATTTTGGTTAAGGTACATGTTGGGTATATGGTTGAGACAAGTAGTTGATGATTTGACACATACATGAGGTGTATAATTGATGATGTTGGTACATATTGATGAGTCATAGTTGATGAGTAGTTGACACATGATTGGTACATACTTGGTACATGATTGGATGCACTTGTTTATTGTACAGGTTGATTACAGGTTGTTTGGTATAGGTTGGTGCATGGTTGATGCACTTGTTTATGGTACAGGTTGAGGTACAAGTTGATATATGGTTCAGGTTTATTGGTACAGGTTTACAACAGTATATCTCACAGTGATAGTGTGATAGTGGTTCCATCATTCTCCTTCTACTTCAGGGCGGTTGGATGGGGCAAGGGCAGGTGGTTGTAGCCACTTTCCGATTGTAGCCAGAGAACATAGGGGGTTATAGCCTCCTTTTGGTTGTAGCCAGAGAATAGGGGAGTTTGAGCTTCCTTCAGGTTGTAGCCTGAGAAACAAGGGGGTTGGAGCCTACTTCCAGTTGCAGCTGGAAAAAAAAGGAAGTTGTTGCTTCCAATGAATGTAATTCTTCAAGACATATTCCGTGGTTTTCTCTCGCTTTGGGTTTCCACGTAAAAAACCGATGTACTATGTATGTGTATGATTGTTCATTTGTTCATTGCTTATTTACTCTATAGTTATTGGATGATAATGCTACATTGATATAACACTTGGATTATATGGTTAAAAATGATTAAATTGCTCTATTACTGATTCACCCCCCCTCTCAGTAATCCAACAATTGATATTAGAGCAGGTTCCTTCAGAAATCGGTTTAACCACTAAAAGGTAGATCATGGAGAGCAACAACTTGTATAAAAATGGAATACCACAGTTAAATGGACAGAAGTATGCATTTTGGAGCATAAGGATGAAAACATATATACAAGCACATAGATTTGAAATTTGGCAATCAATTGTAGATGGATACACAACACTAGCAGTTCCGCCGACAAATCACAAAGCAATGAAAATCAGTCAGAATAATTCCAAAGCCAAAAATTCACTTATAACAGATATATTTTGGACACAGGAAATGCATACAACAATTCACATTCAAAATATATTAATGCTCAGAAACAACATTGATAAAACTCCCTACGAGCTATGGAAAGGAAGACTAGGAAATGTGAAGCACTTTAGAGTTTTTGGAAACAAATGCTACATCAAAAGAAAAGATGGAAAAATGGGAAAGTTTGACTCTCGTGTGGACAAAGAAGTACTTGTTGGTTACTCAAGTACAATGAAAGTGTTATCACTCTGTAAATTCCCAGAGGTTGTTGTGAGGTAAGGAGAAATCTATCAAAGGTAACCTTAACCAACCACTTCGAAACTGGGAGCTAGCCCTACCAGTTTCAGAGAGGGATCTCTCTGTAAGTTTTAGATTTGTTTGGACTTTCAAGATTTTAGGCTAGTTAAAAAGAATATAACCGAGTTGTTTGTATTGTTTTTAAATGAAATGGATGAATATCACTTACGCTTCCATTGGGCTATGGGGTCTATTTTAAAAAGATGGAGGTCAAAGACAGTTTTTATAAGATTCGTTTTACAGGGCGAGATAGTGCTAATGCTAGATTCTTTAGGAATAAAATGGTGTATTGCTGAAAAAGGTGAGATATCAGTTAGAACAAAAAAGCATTTAAGAATTTCTTTGTTATAACATCAGAAGAAAAACATTTAAATCTATAAAATATTAAGAACATAGTACACAACGATAAATTCTGCAACTTTATCTTCTTTTAAAGATTATATTTAGAAAAACAATAAGATAACTGAGAAATAATTTTTTTTTACAAAGACAGAGGAAACTTCACATACAACTAACACGCAGGAATCCTGTGAAACGTCTCTTTGTATTACTGGAATAACCTCTTGATAAAAATTACAACAATTACAACTTGCTTGGGCATAAAGATCAACCCTCAATACTTCTAAGTTTGAAATATTTATAATCAAAGTTACAAACGACCATGTCATTAATGATCAGGACGTGGCAGAGTCTGAGTCTAACTAACTAGCTAACAAGATGTAGAAAAGTATTAACTGATGATGATGTGTCGCATCTCTCATGCTGATTTCAGGGAAGATCTACAAGGAAGATTACAGGGACACTCCTCCATCGAGAAGATTCAGATTTCAAAATCAACAACCGACAGATAGGCCTCAGGAAGAAGAAGAGTTTACAAGAGTAAATCATTTCAGAAGATCTTCAACTCCCAGGCATGAAACTATCTTTTTTTGTTTATGTTATGCATGTAATAATTTTGTACATAAAGCTGTGAATTGCAGAGATAACAACATGAACACAAACAACTTTGAAATTCATACACAAAGGGGTTATCCAAGAAGGCCTAGTGAAACACAGAGAAGAAGTTACAACATGTTTGAATATTTGAGCACTGAAGAGCAATGTTACAAATGTAACAATTTTGGACACATGGCCAAAGATTGCAGAATGATAACCCCTCCTAGATAACCGCAACAGAATAACAACAGTCACAGACATGAACCTCAGAAAAGGACATGGATAAGAAAGCAAGATCAATATAGCAATGAAGAATGCACACTCTCTCTAAAAGCTAAGCAAAAGAAACATGGTTGGTATGTTGACAGTGGCTGTTCAAAACACATGACAGGTGATAGAGATAGGTTTCTTACATTAGGAAAGGAAATAGATGGATCATTCTCCTTCGGAAATGATGATTCAACTAAAATCATTGGAAAATGCACAGTCATAATTGAGAACAAGAATACCAAGGCAGAAAATGTTTTACTAGTAGAAGATAAGAAACATAATCTTCTAAGTGTGAGTCAAATGTGTGACCAAGGTCATAAAGTTACTTTCGATTCACAAAAGTGTGAGATAAGAAAAGAAGGTTCAGGAAAATTGATTGCTACAACTGCAAGAACTTCAAGCAACATATATGTATTAAGTGAAATTGGAAATGAAAAGTGTTGTCTATGAAAGGAAGATGAAAGTTGGCTATGGCACAGAAGAATGGGTCACATACATTTTGATAACCTTGTCAAAGTCAGAAGAAGAGAAGAAGTCAGAAAAATGCCCCAGATCTCGAAACCAACCAACACTTTATGCAAGCATTGTCAACAAGGAAAGCAAACAAAGACCATGTTCAAATCAAAGGAATATTCAACGACAAGACCACTGGAAATTGTGCATACTGATCTAGTTGGACCAAGTACAACAAATGGTTTAAAATGTGAGAAATATTTTATGTTATTAGTTGATGATTATACAAGAATGACTGTAGTTTTCTTTCTCAAGAATAAGTCAGAAGCTTTTGAAAACTTCAAGATCTACAAGGAAATGGTTGAGAACGAAATGGATTCAAAAATCAAATGCTTGAGATCTGATAATGGAGGAGAGTTCACTTCAAAGGAATTTATGGACTACTGCAATAGTCATGGAATAAAAAAGAAATTCTTTATTGCTAGGACACCTCAATAGAATGGAGTTGTTGAAAGAAAGAACATGACAACACATGAAATGGCTCAAACAATGCTAATGGATTCCAAATTGACAGATATATTTTGAACACATGCCGTGCATACAACAATTCACATTCAAAACATATTAATGCTCAGAAACAACATTGATAAAACTCCCTATGAGCTATGGAAAGGAAGACCAGGAAATGTGAAGCACTTCAGAGTTTTTGGAAGCAAATGCTACATAAAAAGAGAAGATGGAAAAATGGGAAAGTTTGACTCTCGTGTGGACAAAGAAGTACTTGTTGGTTACTCAAGTACAATGAAAGTGTTATCACTCTATAAATTCCCAGAGGTTGTTGTGAGGTAAGAAGAAATCGATCAGAGGTAACCTTAACCAACCACTTCGAAATTGGGAGCTAGCTCTACCAGTTTCAGAGAGGGATCTCTCTGTAAGTTTTAGATTTGTTTGGACTTTCAAGATTTTAGGTTAGTTAAAAAGAATATAACTGAGTTGTTTGTATTTTTTTTAAATGAAATGGCTAAATATCACTTACACTTCCATTGGGCTATGGGGTCTGTTTTAAAAAGATGGAGGTCAAAGATAGTTTTTATAAGATTCGTTTTACAGGGCGAGATAGTGCTAATGATGGATTCTTTAGGAATAAAATGGTGTATTGCTGAAAAAGGTGAGATATCAGTTAGAGCAAAAAAGCATTTAAGAATTTCTTTGTTATAACATCAGAAGAAAAACATTTAAATCTATAAAAGATTAAGAACAGAGTACACAACGACAAATTTTGCAACTTTAACTTCTTTTAAAGATTAGATTTAGAAAAACAATATGATAATTGAGAAAGAAAAACTTTTTACGAAGATAGAGGAAACTTCACCAACAACTAACACGTAGGAATCTTGTGAAACATCTCTTTGTATTACTGGAATAACCTCTTGATAAAAATTACAATGATTACAATTTGCTTGGGTGTAAAGATCAACCCTGAATACTTCTAAGTTTGAAATATTTATAATCAAAGTTACAAACGACCCTGTCATTAATGATCAGGACGTGGTAGAGTCCGAGTCTAACTAACTAGATAACAAGATGGAGAAAAGTAGTAACTGATGATGATGTGTCAAATCTTTCATGTTGATTTCGAGGAAGACCGTTGGTGAGTCATTCAGATGACTTTGACTGCGCTGGACACTGAGTTGGATGAGACTTTTACCTTTACTCAATCAATTCGCACAACTCATCCCATCTTTGTGTGCTTGGGATGGTAACTTTCAATAGCCGGCGGTAGATTTCATCCATCTCGGTGTACTTAGAAAAAGTCGGCTTGGTGAGGAAAATGTACTTGATTTCGTGTTGTATGCTGAGGTCAGGCTGCAAAGTCTCCAAGAACGCTTTTCCCGTGATGCTGCCCTGTATCCCTGAAAACTTGGAACTGTCTTTGGCCATGGTGGCAATCTCTTGCTTATAATCAGATAAAGTCATTACTTTATCATTTAGGACAAGTAGACCAAGAAGGACCTTTTTCTGTAAGGCTTCAAGCTTGTTAAAAAATCTCTGAACTCCAATGTCCATATTTTGAGCTTTCTCCTCCAACTGCAACATTAATCCTCTTTTAGTCAACACTCTTTTTAATCCGAGGATGGTCTCTGTTCTGTCTTCAACTTTAATTTCTTCAAGCTTTTCCTTGGTTTTTGAAATAAAAAACTTGATGATCTCGTTGGCTGCCGAGGGAATTTCATCCGGTTCTCTTCATATCCTATCAATGGCCTGCCTGCTCTTTATCACCAAATCATGTTGTTCAAACATGATTTGCACCATGGGCCAAATCTCATTTATGGAATTAGATATGTCTGTCCAGATATTTTACTTAGCCTCTGCTAATGCCTTTCCTACCACTGTTTGTTTCTGGAGCTGCTGTATTTCCTGCTTAAGCTTCTCCGATGCTTGTCTCTCAGCATTGTATCTTGTTTGGAAAGAAGACTTGAGTTCCTGGAGAATTTCAACCTATTGATCTCTGTTCCTTGACGAGTCATCTCCTCCATGGACTTTTCTAGCTCCACAGTATTTTCCAATGCTGTCAATGGAGTTGCCGATGGAATTTCTACTGTAGTGGTCATTGGCACAACTGCTGTGTTGACTTCTGCCAAGGGAACTGCACTCAATGGAATAACTTCCATCGGGCTTGATTGCTCCTTTTCTTTCAATAACCTTTCCAATTCTGCCTCCCTTTCCTTTATCTAGGCGTTTTGCTGCATGATTAGCTTCAACCATTCCTCTTTCTCATCTTCTGCTTCAACTATTTCTTTAGCTTGTGAATCCTCTGTTGGTGTCAATTTCAGTTGTTTTCTTAGAGATGCAATGTCAACATTGTTTTTCTTTATCATCTCCTCTGCTGCTTTTACATTTGAGGGATCATACCCAATCTTGAGCACCAACTCCTCTAAGGATTTTATTATGTTATCCTTTGCAAAAGAGGATATCTTTTCCAACTTCAATTGGGTCTGAACATTGTTTAAAGATACCTATAACTTAGATGCCATAGAGGAAGAATGTGCCAATGTGGAGAAGACCATTTCTCTATTCTGTCTGTGCAAATCCATCTAGTCAGCTGGATGGACTTGTTTGGTGTCAAAAACAATAGTTGACCTCTTGTAGTCAGTGATCTCCTTGGGTTGAGACACCTGTGCTTGCAGAAATTCCAGATGCATTCTTCCTTTCTCTGTGTTAAAGGCTGACAATAGTTTGTGTTGTGTTGTGGAGGTTTTCTTCCAGAACCGAGCGTAGGTGCTGTTAGTCAACATCTGGTTCTTCTTTTTAATCATGTCATATTTTTCAAAAATGCTCATAGGTGCAGATCCTTGTGGAGTTTGGGTGGTCACAACTATACCCGTCTTCTTCTTTGAAGAAGGAGTGGACACCACCTGATGTTTTCCTTCAAACACTTTGGCAGAGTAAGGCTCTTCCTCACCAGATTTGTGAATAACATGAGTGGTTTTGGGTATTTTGTTGTATACCTGAAAATCTTCTGCTAATACCTCAGTGATTGAAGGAGAGGTATCATTTCTTGGCCTTTTTTCCTTTGGTATCTGTGGAGTGGTAGTCTGGGAAAAAGAAACCGAAGGAGCTTCCTACTGTTCAGTATCTACTAGAGTATTTGCCTCCCACTCTGTTTGGTTCACATACTTTTCAATTTTTGGTTTGAGAGTGTGAGCATAAGGTGAAATTTTGTTTTTGGATCTCATATTTGCAATGATCCAGTTCGGATCATAACGCCAAGTGAAACTGGTGCTGAATTTAATTTCCTTTAATAGTTTATTTGCCTCTTCCCCAGCAACCCGACTGTTGCAGATAAACAGTCCTATTTTCCCTTTAATCCCCATCTGCTGTTTTTTCTTCAGAGACACAAAATGTATGTCATATGAATTTATCATCTAATGAATATACTCTAGTAAAAATATTCAAACATGCACATACTTGGGCAATTTGTATGGAGCTAGTTCACACCCATACACTCTGATCTCAATGTGATTCTGATAAAGGAACCAGTCCCCGGTTTTTGCGAGATCCGAAAGGTGTAGAACTCTTTGGATCTCCTCGTTTATCCTTGGTTCTAGCCTTCCACTGAGCATTCCCACCACTGGGTGATAAAACAACTCGATGAATTGTTTGAAACTGAACTCAGTGGAGTTCCTTCTGAGCAACGACGTCCTTAGAGTTACTGCTTGCGGTTTTCCATCTTTGTCCATCTTCTGCATGAGAAAGGAAAATTTGTCTGCATGATAGAACATAAACATGTAGGCCAGTATTGAATAATACCAGAACATGCCTTCTATAGGGAAATTTTCCAATTGCTCGTGCAGGCTCTCGGCCAAAAAAACCTTGTGGTGGTTTGATATCAGCAGGGACAACATTGTATAGATTGTTGAAACGAGTGCAGTAATCCTGCACTGTCTCTACTTGGTTCCTTCTAATGTTCTCATACTCTAACAAAATCTGGAGAGGATTTTTCTTTACCTCCCACCTGTCAAGGAAGGTTCGATGAAAGACAACAATATCAGTAATGGTAGAAACACGTAAGGTTTTGAACCACTTTTTAACTTCTCCAGTCAGACTTTGTGAAAATAATCTCATCTTCACATCAGCTTCATCTACTTCCTGCAGGTCAAAGTAATCGCTCATTTTGTCAACATGTTGTTGTGCATTCAGGGGACCAGTACTATCAAACTGTGGGAGTCTGGTTTGATAATCTTGAGGCATGTCATGTAAAGTAGCAACCAATGCCAATGGAGCATATTTTACTACCATGATTAGTGGAGGAGGCTGAACAACAATCTATGTGACATGAGAGGTAATGACTGAATCTATAGAAGATGAAGGGCTTGGAGGAATGGAGTGACCTGGTTTAGGTTTAGCAGAAATTACAGCAATAGTTAAAACATGAAGTTCGACGAACTGTTGAAGATGGAGTTTGTCTAATGCTTGACAAAGATTCACAACTAGGTCTTCGAGCTTATCAGTCTCGGGGTGAAAACGTTGATCAGTTTCAGCTCTAGGAGAGAGTATTTTAGGGGTCCTGGGATGAAAGACGGTTTGATCTAAGACCGTTTTACTGACAAAACTGTCAGATTTTGTCTTAAAAAGATTTGGTTGAAAGGGTATATCAGACTCAAGGTCTGGATGAACATCTAACTTTTCTGGGATGGAAAGGGACCTTGGAAGTGGGCTGTTACTCCTTGAAATGTCTGCAGTATTTTTCTTCCTGAGTAGTCTTTCGCGATTATCTATTACTATTGCAGGTTCTGGGTCATGATGAGATCTAGTAAAAATTCTTTTGGGAGCTAGAAATGTTGATTTTATTCTTCTTTTTGGAGATTTTAACTATTTATATACAAACTTTAACAACCTATGAACATTATTTCTAGATAATATTTAGGGTTTGTGATTCTTCCAGAAATAAAGTTGTCTTTGTCTAGGGGAAATAAATCAAGGGGTGGAAAGTTTGTTCAGTTCTTCCCCAGTATGGTCACCATTTATGTTATCACTCTGTAAATTCCCAGAGGTTGTTGTGAGGTAAGAAGAAATCCATCATAGGTAACCTTAACCAACCACTTCGAAACTGGGAGCTAGCCCTACCAGTTTCAGAGAGGGATCTCTCTATAAGTTTTAGATTTGTTTGGACTTTCAAGATTTTAGGCTAGTTAAAAAGAATATAACCAAATTGTTTGTATTGTTTTTAAATGAAATGGCTGAATATCACTTACGCTTCCATTGGGCTATGGGGTGTGTTTTAAAAAGATGGAGGTCAAAGACAATTTTTATAAGATTCGTTTTACAGGGCGAGATAGTGCTAATGCTAGATTCTTTAGGAATAAAATGGTGTATTGCTGAAAAAGGTGAGATATCAGTTAGAGAAAAAAATAATTTAAGAATTTCTTTGTTATAACATCAGAAGAAAAACATTTAAATCTATAAAAGATTAATAATAGAGTACACAACAGAAAATTCTGCAACTTTAACTTCTTTTAAAGATTATATTTAGAAAAACAATATGATAGCTGAGAAAGATTTTTTTTTTACGAAGACGGAGGAAACTTCACCAATAACTAACACACATGAATCCTATGAAACGTCTCTTTGTATTTCTGGAATAACCTCTTGATAAAAATTACAACGATTATAGCTTGCTTGGGCGTAAAGATCAACCCTCAATACTTCTAAGTTTGAAATATTTATAATCAAAGTTACAGATGACCCTGTCATTAATGATCAGGATGTGGCAGAGTCTGATTCTAACTAACTAGCTGACAAGATGCAAAAAAGTAGTAACTGATGATGATGTGTCGCATCTCTCATGCTGATTTTGGGGAATACCGTTGGTGATTCATTCAGATGACTTTGACTGTGCTGGACGCTGAGTTGGACGAGACTTTTACCTTTACTCAATCAATTCACACAACTCATCCCATCTTTGTGTGCTTGGGATGGTAACTTTCAATAGCCGGTAGTAGATTTCATCCATCTCAGTGTACTTAGCAAAAGTCGTCTTGGTGAGGAAAATGTACTTGATTTCATGCTGTATGCTGAGGTCAGGCTGCAAGGTCTCCAAGAACGCTTTGCCCGTGATGCTGCCCTGTATCCCTGAAAACTTGGAACTATCTTTGGCCATGATGGCAATCTTTTGCTTATAATTAGATAAAGTCATTAATTTATCATTTAGGACAAGTAGACCAGGAAGACCTTTTTTCTGTAAGGCTTCAAGCTTGTTAAAAAATATCTGAACTCCAATGTCCATGTTCTAAGCTTTCTCCTCCAACTGCAACATTAATCCTCTTTTAGTCAACACTCTTTTTACTTCGAGGATAGTCTCTGTTCTGTCTTCAACTTTCAGTTCTTCAAGCTCTTCCTTGGTTTTTGAATTCAGAAACTTGATGATCTTGTTGGCTGTCGAGGGCATTTCATCTAGTTCTCTTCTTATCCTGTCAATGGCCTACCTGCTCTTTAGCACCAGATCATGTTGTTCAAACATGATTTTCACCATGGGCCAAATCTCGTTGATGGAATTAGATATGTTTGTCCAGACATTTTCCTTAGCCTCTACTAATGTCTTTCCTGCCACTATTTTTTTCTGGAGCTGCTGTATTTCCTGCTTAAGCTTCTCCGATGCTTGTCTCTCAACATTGTATTTTATTTGGAAAGAAGACTTGAGTTTCTAGAGACTTTCAACCTTCATTTTCAGCCTACTGATCCCTGTTCCTTGCAGAGTCATCTCCTCCATGGACTTTGCTAGCTCCACAGTCTTTTCCAATGTTGTCAATGGAGTTGCCGATGGAATTTCTACTGTAGTGGTCGTTGGCACAACTGTTGTGATGACTTCTGCTAGGGGAACTACACTCAATGGAATAACTTCCATAGGGGTTGATTTCTCCTTCTCTTTCAATAACCTTTCCAATTCTGCCTCCATTTCCTTTATCCGTGTGTTCTGCTGCATGATTAACTTCAACCATTCCTCTTTCTCATCTTTTGCTTCAGCTATTTCTTTAGCTTGTGAATCCTCTGTTGGTGGCAATTTCAGCTGTTTTCTTAGAGATAAAATGTCATCATTCTTTTTCTTTATCATCTCCTCTGCTGCTTTTACATTTGAGGCATCATACCCAATCTTGAGCACCAACTCCTCTAAGGATTTTATTCTGTTATCCTTTTCAAAAGAGGACATCTTTTCCAACTTCAATTGGGTCTTAACATTGTTTAAAGATACCTATAAGTTAGCTGCCATAGAGGAAGCATGTGCCAATGTGGAGAAGACCATTTCTCTAGTCTGTCTGTGCAAATCCATCTGGTCAGCTGGATGGACTTGTTTGGTGTCAAAAAAAACAGTTGACCTCTTGTAGTTAGTGATCTCTTTGGGTTGAGACACCCATGCTTGCAGAAATGCCAGATGCATTCTTCCTTTCTCTGTGTCAAAGGCTGACAACAGTCTGTGTTGTGATGTGGAGGTTTGCTTCTAGAACTGAGCGTAGGTGTTGTTAGTCAACATCTGGTTCTTCTTTTTAATCATGTTATATTTTTCAAAAATGCTCAGAGGTGCAGATCCTTGTGGAGTTTGGGTGGTCACAACTATATCTGTTTGCTTCTCTGAAGGAGTGGACACCACCTGATGTTTTCCTTCAAACACTTTGGTAGAGTAAGGCTCTTCCTCACCAGACTTGTGAATAACATGAGTGGTTTTGGGTCTTTTGCTGTATACCTCAAAATATTCTACTGATACCTCAGTGATTGAAGGAGAGGCATCCTTTCTTGGCCTTTTTTCCTTTGGTATCTGTGGAGTGGTAGTCCGTGAAAAAGAAACTGAAGGAGCTTCCTGTTGTTCATTATCTACTAGAGTATTTGCCTCCCACTCTGTCTGGTTCACATACTTTTCAATTTCTGGTTTGAGGGTGTGAGCATAAGGTGAACTTTTGTTTTTCGATCTCATCTCTGCAATGATCCCACTCGGATCATATCGCCAAGTGAAACTGGTGCTGAATTTCATTTCCTTTAATAGTTTATTTGCCTCTTCCCGAGCAGCCCGACTGTTGCAGATAAACGGTCCTATTTTCCCTTTAATCCTTATTTGTTGTTTTTTCTTCAGAGACATAAAATGAATGTCATCTGAATTTATCATCTAACGAATATACTCTAGTGCAAATATTTGAACAGGCACATACTTGGGCAATTTGTATGGATCTATTTCACACCCATACACTCTGATCTTAGTGTGATTCTGATAAAGGAACCAGTCCCGAGTTTTTGTGAGATTCGAAAGGTGCAGAACTCTTTGGATCTCCTCATTTATCCTTAGTTCTAGCCTTCCACTAAGAATTCCCACCATTGGGTGATAAACAATTCGATGAATTGTTTGAAACTAAACTCAGTGGAGTTCCTTCTGAGCAGTGACATCCATAGAGTTACTGCTTGTGGTTTTTCGTCTTTGTCCATCTTCTTCATGAGAAAGGAAAATTTTTCTGCTTGATAGAACATAAACATGTAGGCCAGTATTGAAGAATACCAGAACATGCCTTATGTAGGGAAATTTGCCAGTTGCTCGTGCAGGTTCTCGGCCAAAAAAATGCTATAATCAAACTGGGTGGCCACTTTCTCTTCAATAAAAAAAATAGACAGGAAACCTAGGATAGGTTCATCCACCCATTCATCTGAGAAGTAATCGAGCAAACAACACAGTATTGAGATAATATGATTTCCCTTTTCAGAAAATATGGAAGAATGATATGGATGATTCTTCTTAGGGAATTGGGCATCTTGTGGAAGGAACAACTCAAAGATTTGTGCTCTTTGGGAAACGATAGGTTCTCATACATTTATGTCAGAATTTCAATTATGAGGGGAGAATGGGGTTCGACTCTGGGTACCTGCATCATTTGATCAATGGCATTGAGTGTAATAAGGAAAAGGGTTTCTCCAAACGAAGATACTATGGTTCTCTGATCAGGGAGGTAGTGCACTTGTCATTTGAGAGCGAATTCAGGAAAGTGATAGACTTGGGGAAAAAGATACAGAGGGAGACTTGACTGCCAGAGCCCAATTTCATCGCTCTGATCGATGAAGGTTTCTTTGAACCATGACTGTAGCTCAATAAAGTCGAATTTGGACCTGGTTTCTGAGATTAAATAGTCTTTGTTTGCTAATGGGATCCGGTCGAGATCGATAGGAGGTGGGAGAAAAGGATTTTCCTCCACATTCGAATTTTTACTTTTGGACGCCATTGATTTCCACCGGTACCTGCACACTAAGCACACATTAGTAGGCGAAAGCTAAGACTGGACTAGATGTTGCAGAGGCGAAGGAGAATGAGTCTTTGATAGACATGGAGTGTGAGTGCAATGCGAATGACCAAAACGGGGTTGGGATTTAGTGAACGGGTGTCCGTTGGGTGAAAAAGGACAGGTCAGGTGAACAACGAGTAGGTGGCTAGTAATAAATGGTTAACATGTTCTTTAGAGCATGACAGGGTAGGGTGAAAGACGTCTGACGTGTGTATCTAGTTGACGTGCAGAATGGTGATTGAGGGATGAACGGAAATATATGACTTGTAACGATTAGATGGATGGGACATGTTGACGGGGTAATGGCATGGAACTTGCAAAGGGTGGTTTTGGGATGTGACATCTCAGAATGATGGTGGTGAGTTGGAAAAATGGTAGGCGATAAATGTTTGGAGAGGGGAGGTAAGATGCAATGAGACGATGCCACGTAGGGATGGGGCCCGCCTGGATGCTGCTTCATTCCAGACCCCCCACTATTAAAGGTAGAAAGGTTGGGGGGGGTCCT
>ML860285.1:24997-36029 GCA_009831015.1 Picea engelmannii
AAAAGTAATTGCGAGGAGACTTAGGCCTATCCTCTCTCGCACTTTGTCTGAGGAACAACTAGGTTTTCTGAAGGGAAGACTGATTTTAGATGCCATAGGCACTGCATAGGAGTGTCTTCATAGTATTAAGGCAAAAAAACTTCAAGCAATCATCTTGAAGCTAGACTTGAAAAAGGCCAATGATTGCACAAATTGGGATTTTCTGAGGTTTATGATTCTCCAATGTGGTTTTGGACTTCTTACGACAAACTGGATAGTGGGTTGTGTTACCTCAACAACATATGCCATTCTGATCAATGGTGAGGCCACTAAGTTCTTCCAAACTGGTAGAGAGTTAAGACAAGGATGTCCATTGTCGCCTCTCTTATTTATTCTTGTGATGGAAGGACTTAGTCTTTCTCTTAAAAAAGCTCAAGCAGAGAGAAAGTTGACAGGTATAAAGGTTTCTAGGATTATTAAGATTCTTCATCTGCTCTTTGTGGATGACGTGCTAATAATGTCCAAAACTTCAATCCTAGAATGACAGGAAATCAACAAAATCCTTAACATCTTTTGCTGTGCGACGAGATTGATGATCAACGTCCAAAAGTATTCTTTTATTCACTACAAAGTTCAACATGACACTCTAGATGCATTAAAAGACTTATTTCACTTCAAATTCTTGAATCTTTCGGAAGGCTTTAAATACTTGGGCTTCTTTTTAAAGCCTGATAACTACAAGTCAGAGGATTGGCAGTGCCTTATCACGAAGTTCGAGAACCGAATAAGTCATTGGTGCAATCGATTTCTCTCAATGGGGGGAAGATATGTGTTGATCAAAGAACCATTAGAGAGTCAATCGGTCTATTGGATGGCTTTGAATCACATCCCGACATCAGTTCTAAATCAGATCCACAAGTTGGTTTTTTCCTTTCTCTGGCCAGGCAATAAGAAAAAACAGTGCTACCATTTATGCAGATGGGAGACCATTTTGAAGCCAAAAATTTTTGGAGGGTGGGGGTTGAGAAACATTTTCTATTTTTATAGGGCTCTGGCGACCAATACAATGTGGCGAGGCCTGATGAAGAACGATATTTGGCATCGGGTGATAAAGGATAAGTATTTACCCCATGGTTCTGTGAGGACATGGATGAGATAGGCTTCCTCCGTTACGTCATACGGTTCCCAAGCTTGGAAAAAATTCCTGAATACTTTACCTCTGATTGTGCATTGGCTAGCATGGAAACCGGGTTTGGGAGACTCCATTATTGTTGGGAAGGACGTAATTCTGGGCTTGGGGAAGGATTCTATTTTGTCTACTGACTTGGTTTTCTTTCTTAATAATATTTTTTTTTATTATCTTTATCAATCAAGCTGAGTCTCCCCATAGGACTCGACCTACTTCAACTGGTTAGACAGTTCAAAATTGGGATTGGAGGGCGATCTAGAAGCATAATGGGAAAGGTATAGGAGGAACCTGATTTGATAAAAAATTCAACTATCTACAAGAGCGGATCAATTAAAATGGACAAGTGGTGATAGCTCTGGTCAGATTACAGTTAAAAATGTATACACCGCTCTTTCTTCAAACCTATGGAAAAACAAAATAGGTGGCTGGAGGAAAAAACTATGGAGTTGGGATTGTCCCCAAAATATCAAGATATTAGCCTGGCTAGTGATTGAAGATGAAATTCTTACTTGGAAAAAATTACAAAAAAGAGGATGGTTGGGGACAAGAATCTACCACCTTTGCAAAGGTAAGCAGGAATTAGGAAAATGCCTCTTTGTTTACTGTCCATTTTCTATATCAGTTTGGGAAAGGAGCAAAAGGGCCCTCAAGTTCTCTATAGGATGGATTGGCCCAATAATGAAGGAGTGCTATGAAAACTGGGCTCTTCAGAATCACAACTTCCCAACACTGCCAGCGTTTATTTGTTGGTTTATTTGGCTTGAACAAAACTTGGCTATCTTTGAGTCAAGGACTCCCTCTATTCAGAAGATAACTTATCTCTCTTTAGGTGCGGTGGGCAGTCACATGACAAAGGAAAAAGTATATACTACTAGATGCTCAGTCGTTGCAATTCCTAAAGATAAAATCATCGGGTGGTTTGACGAGGCAACTAAGAGGAATGGAGATCTAAGTGGCGCTAGAGGAGTCATTAAAATCAACGATCACACAATTTATAAATGGAATCTAACTTGTGGAAGAGGAACTAATACAAGAGCATAACTTATGGGAGTTTGGGATTCTCTAACCCTGGCACAGAGACTTTCTATTTCAGATATTCATGTTTTAGGGGATTAAAAAATAGTCATTGACTGACTTAATAGGAAAGGCACTCTTCAGGTTGTTACTATAGATTGTTGGAAGGACATGACTAATGAGATCACTAAGTATTTCATGAATATTTATTTTGCTCATGTATACAAAGAAGATAATCAAGAGGCAAACAACTTATCAAAACTTGCCCTCACAATGTGTCCAGGGAATATAGCATATAATCAATGGGAAGGAGGCCATGAGGGCCCAAAACTCTTTTTAAAGATGTACTAGTAGTTTTCTGGGGAGCTTATATATGTTGGTTTCTTGCAAAGATGGGTGGTCCCATTTTTTCAGCCTACATCTATGTATGAAAGTTATAAACTTTTTGAAAAGTGTCTTTTTTGGTCCATAAGGATAAGATGTCAGTATTGTAAGGAAATTGAAAAATTTCCATCTAGTTATGTCAGTGGATCGGACCATGGAACTCAAGGAGCCCTTGATGTAATGTTTTGTCATGTGAACAAATTATATTAATATAAATATAATGTGCAATTTTCAGTGGAAAAAAAACAAAAGGGTGAAAGGAAAATTAAGGTTTTTATGAGACATCACACTTCACGTCATATTTGTGAAGCATTTGATAAAGAAGAAAATAACACGTTCAAAGTTATTTCTCCATCGACTTTGACGCGAGAGCACGTGATATGCACAAGGAAAGCAAACCGAAGTATACAAAATTCCAAATGCCGCAATCATTGTCACTTCTATCTATCTCGTTTATGATTGTATTTCAAATCATCAATGTTAAAAAATCATTGGAGGAAATTATTCTGTCTCTGGAAGAATCCAGAGATATCACACACACTATTGATGTATGCCACAACTACTAAGAAATTAAATAAACCCTAATTGCTAATGGTTGAAACCGCTATCAAACATTATAAAGCAAATAACACACAATCATTCAAAGGAGAGGGAATTTTTTTTTAGACGAGGTATGCAAGGAGTATTGTGAGGTTTTTTTCTTTCACTTTATCATTCACCCTCCATTCTTTTCAGTAGGGATTTGATGAAGTTGTTGGCAACATGGATGCCTTGCAAAGTAGCGGAAGAGATGACGCGAGGATGAATCTTTCCTGGTGCTCATGAGGTGAATGGTTTACTTATCAAGTTCGTTGTATTTTAAGTCTGATTTTCTCTGTACTAATCAGTTTTTGATATGCATATTTTCACCTTGTGCCATCACCACCATTGCTTTATTCCATTTCTGGCACAACTTTCTCTTTTTTTCTTTCGTTCTTTGTTATTCTATTGTAATGAGGTTGATACCATCTAGAATAGCTAAAGACTAGAACTCTGATCCAAGTCTACGCAAGAACTTGAAAACTTCATAAAATTTATAACAATGTATGAAATTATCTACTTCAATAAAGATCAAACTTCTTTGGCTCTTAATATACATATTTTGGTTTTTATTTATTTTTTATCTCTTTTGATATAATATTTAAAAAATACAAAACATTTTTTTTTAAATTTTTGTTTATTCTTTATAATAATTTCACATACATATCATCTTTTCTTCTTTATTTAGTTTTACTTTGGTTAACTACACCATTTAAAAAAGAAAACTTATTCATTTATTTCCCTTTTTTAATACTTTTAGTCCTTTAATTTATTTATTTCCCTTTATTTAATACTTTTAGTTTTTTTGGGTACATACTAACTACTTAGTTTTAAGTTTGTTTACTTTTCTTTAAAAGTTTTAATTTTTTATTCACAATTATCTTTATTTTATTCATTTTCTTTTAAGTGTTTCACTTTATTTTTATTAATTTATTAATTCATATTTTATATAAAAAGTATAAATATTAAAAAAATTGAAATTATAACACATACACAAATTTAATAAATGAAAAAATCATGTAATAAACATTTCAAGGTTTTCGTTTAAGTTAGAGTTTAGTTAGTTTAATTTTCATTCAAGTTTTTTTTTTCATACTAACTTTTTTTAATTACTTTTCATTTAAAAAGATAAAATACAAAAATGTTATAAGTTATAAAATACAATAAAAATTGAATATCGCAAAATGATAAATACAAGATTTATGCTTAAACTTCTATATTGTTAGGGTTTAATGCGCATTATGTTTAGACTATAAAATATGGTATCTCTTCTTGGTTTAGTCGACCAAAAGGTTCAAAATGTTGGTGTTGAGAACTTCCTAGTTCTTCAACAATCTTTATAGCCACTTGAAATGGTCTAAGACAAAGCAATTCAAATTTTGTGCATTTTTCTTTTGACTAGTACATTTTTCCCACTTTAAGACAAGATCAACGAACCAAAAGTCTTTACTACTAGATGCACACTTAAACAAATGCCTACCAATCCTTTGGCAAGATGAAAACTTATTATGATCCTTTTTTCTCCTCTCCTCTAACTTGAGCACATGCCAATTTAACTTTGCATCTCGAAGGAGTGGTCACCACTCATTGCTTGAAATAATTACCCAGAGGGTAAGATTGTTTTTTTCCATATATAAGCAAGTATGATGATGTTATCTTCCTATTTTCACACCTACGTAACTATGATTGAATCCATGTTGCAAATAGTATTTCAAATCATGGCACCACAAATCCTTCTATCAACATGATATAGAGGACATATGATGGATACATTAATACCTCATTTCAAGAACTTACTTCTTTAGCATCGATTTGATCTTTCCCTTTAGTTGCTCATCTTCATAAACCTTGTTCAGGAAAAATGGTTGTAGTTTTAACATCAATATTATACTCCTAGATGGCACCAATTTCCTTTCCTTTCACCAAGTTCTAGATAAATGAAAATATACTTAACAACTATATATGGAACAATCACTTCTATATGGATTTTCAATATGTAAGGATTGAACTACTTAACCACTTTTCCCATGGGAAAGTCTTCTTTCTCAATTTCCAAATAATTAATTTAAAAATATTGAAGATTCATGCTCATAAATGATATTGAAAACTCATTTTGTTCACTATCTTTTTGAGTGTTCACCATATTTTTGAGTGGGCATAGAAGCAAGGGAATGATCAAATGTAAATGTGTACTAATAGATTTTTTTTTACCAAAGTCTAAACTACTTAAGGATCACTTGATTCTATGATCAGATACAAATGTGTACTAATATATTTTTTTTTACCAAAGTCTAAAATACTTAAGGATGGAGTATAATCCATGGTTCACTTGATTCTGTCAAATGCCTCTCTCTCAACCTTAGTTTAGTGAAAGACTACATGATTTTAATGAACTTTTGTAAGGGTTCCGATGATGGAGGAACCTTTCATAGCTTCCACTAAAAGGGATTAATTCTTGACTTGAGAGGTATTCATGTTGTATAAACCATGTATCTTATACCTTGAAGTTCCAATACATCCTAGGGAATATAAATTTGAATTGATTGATTGCTTTTACGTAAGTCCTTCCATCTTTGAAATATAATAACCCAAATTTGTAGTCTTAGGATTGCTTCAATATCAAGATTACACTATGTGGAGGAGTTATTTGCTTTCATATTAAATGATTTCTCAAAAATAAGATATTTTCTCTGAAGCATAACTTTCATGTGCATCTTAATTTATCTTTACAACAATGAACCAAGTTATGTATTCATCTAAATATCTCAAACTCAAATTTATTATCTTAGGATTGCTTCAATATCAAGATTACAATGTGTGGAGGAGTTATTTTCTTTCATATTATAGAAATGAAGATATTTTCTATTAAGCATAACTTTTATGTGCATCTTAATTTATCTTTCCAACAATGAACCAAGTTATGTATTCATCTAAACATCTCATATGTTGTTTGTCACTAGTGACCACAAAGTATGTCTTTATTTATCTAAAAATGTTATCATCCATTAATCTTTGTTTCTCTAGTTAAAAGGACCTAAAATGTTTTTAGATAACCATTTATACATCAAAATTCCTTCAATGCGGCTTGCATGAAATGCAACAGTTTTTTTTCAAAAGAAAATCTGCTCTTATATATATATATATATATATATATATATATATATATATATAAAGTCTCTTACAGTACAATATTTCATCACAATGATTACAATCATCCCAAAACAAAATTCAGATTAGAGGTAAGTACAATGGAGTATCAACAATACACTGCAACTCCTCCCAGGCGAAAATGGCACAAGAAGACATATCTGCAGAAGACTTCAAACACTTCTAGCATAGTACAAAGGTCCAAAAAATACAACACTCCTAAGATTCGAATACCAACAAAAAACTAAAACTGCAGAGCATAAATTACAAAAATGCGTCAATAAAGATTTAGGAACAAATTTGGACCCACAAGCCCATCCTCCATCTGTAAATATGTTATTCTACCTTCTGGATGTTTGAGAGCTTGTTTGGATAGCTCATCTGCCTCCTGGTTAAAAGCTCTATAAGTATGTGAGAAATCTAAGGCCAAGAATTACAGAATGAGAGCCTTGATCCGATCTTTCCAAAACGCCAAACCCAAGACCTAGAGGTCACATTTTCAATTCAACTAATTTATTATAATCTTCGAGTCACCGACCACATGAAAATCATAGGTATGAAAGCAAATAACCAAGGATAACAATGGCCACACTCCCAAAAGTTCTTCTCTGGTGTTTGTGCCAGGTCCACAGTTCAACATCCACTTGTACTTTGTATGGTTGTTTACCTTGATAACTCCCCCTGCTCTGCAAATCTGTCCTCCTCTTTGTGCAACCCCATCAAACCAACCTAATGGTCTTCCGTTTTTTAACAAAGGAGGATTTTTGGATTTAATAGAAGGTTGCTTTATCTCCTTTGTTCTCCCTAACCAACCCATGATCGTGTGGATCACCGAGGCTGTTGAAGCCCGATCTTCCTCAAATAATGGAGAGTTTCTTTCCAACCAGATTTTCCAGCAAACAATGGAGGGAATCATGTGACAAAGTTGATGCCTAAGACACCAATATTTAAAAATATTTTGCAAATTCAAACCATACCAACCAAAGTTTAACTTGTGTGCTGCCAGCGTCTCTGTCCATACATGTTGAGAAAATCTGCATTCCATCATCAAGTGAAGGGTCGATTCAGAATCTTGATGACAAAGAACACAAATTCTTGAACCCTGACACCCTCTTCTTTGCAGGTTCTCCCATGTGAGGATCCTGTTATCCATCATAAGCCAAGTGAAGAGTTTGAGCTTTAGAGCCAAGTCTCACTTCCATAAAGAGTTGTGCCACCATTTTTCACAATGAGTCCAAATCTTCAATGCTATGGAATCATAGGCATTTTTTGTTGTGATGATACCCGAGGAATTACTCCCAGTCCAAACTAACTCATCTAGAGAATTTGACAAAAAAATACCTGCATGATCCAGGGCTTTGCAGAAACGATCCCATTCTGATGCCTTTGAACCAACCAAGTCCATCTCCATTGTTGATTTCCAATGTGCCATGACAATGCCTTGCTTGCCCAAGTCTACCATTCGATAAAGAAAGTGGAAGCCCCTCATCTTGAGAGTGTATATGAGATCGCAAGATAAATAAGACCTCTTACCCAACCCACGAATTGAGTCTTCTCCAAGTCAAATGGTCATGCCAGATCTTGGCTTCCAAGCAATCCAATGTTCCACCACATGAAAATATTTGAGTAGACATATCCAGGTGTTGGAGACTTTGTGAGAACTCACAGAGGGTCTTCTGAGCCAAGACACCACCGAGGAGGAAGAAATATACTTGTCCATTATCACCCTATGCCATAATCCATCCTTCATTAGACAACACCATAGAGTGTTGGAAACCAATGCTCTATTGAACCAAATCATGAGATTAAAACCCCAACCACCGTAAGATTTTAGCTTTGCAAGATCCTCCCATTTACAAATATGAACTCATTCAGAAACCCCACAACCCGACCAAAAAAATCTAAACAACAATTGTCTAATCCTGGATAGAAAAAAATTAGGAATATTTGCAACCTCCAGCCAGAACACCAATAAAATCTCTAAAACCACTTTGACAAGAACATACCTCCCACCTAAAGACAACCAACGATGACACCAAATCCTGATCCTTCTTTCATTTTTTTGTAAAATCCATCTCCAGTCCTCTACACGATAATTTGCAGGCTTGAGGTAAAAGCCAAGGTAATGAAAACCTGCATCCAAGTCAACAAATTTAAAGGGAAAATAGCCTTGTAAACGTCCAGTTCATAATCCTCAAGACCAGAATAATGTAAGGAATATTTGAGGGGATTTATAACTAGACTCGATGCTCTACAAAATAATGACAGAATGGATTCTATCTCCTCCTAGTCGGAAACCAATGCTTTGGTCATGATTAATACATCATCCACAAACAATAAGAGAATTATCTTAAGGAGTCTTGAGGTATCAACCCCCTAGATTTTACCATATGCTTGCACCTGCTTGAGAATTAAACTGAGATCCTCCATAACCAATATAAAAAGTAAATGTGATAAAGGGAAAGCTTGTCTTAGCCCGCGACCACTTTTGAAAAAAGAGGTAGGCCCACCATTAACCAGGATCACAAAAGATGATGTATTTACATAACTTATGATCTAGTTAGTTAGCATTAGTCCAATACCAGTCTTTAGTAGGACCATCTTGAGGAAATCCCAATTAACACAATCATAATGCTTTTGGAGATCCAGTTTTAATACCAAGGCTTTCAATTTTTTGGATTTAATGCCGTGTAAACATTCTTGTGATACTCCTATCGCATCCAAAATCCACCTTCCCTTTAAGAAACCAAACTAATCCAATGATAAAGACTTAGATAGATACGACTTCAATTTGATCGCTATGATCTTTGCAATGATTTTATATGCAAGATTGTAATGGAAATAGGCCTAAAGTCCCCAAGTATAGAAGGCTTATCCACCTTAGGAGTAAGAGCTATGAAATGCAACAATTGCAAATGCATCCACAATCATGATTTATCTAAGAGGAATGGAATTAATATTAAATGCTTGAAATTTTGAAGACAAATTTTGTACCTCTTCATTGTGATATTCAAGTGAGAAAATAATAGTAAACTAAATTTCTTCCTTTCCTCACGATGATGTTTGACTCACCAAATACTATTAACATTTAATATTCAAATCGAAGGCCTCCTTGAGCCTAACATCCAAAGTCTCATACTCCACACAATATAGTTGGTTTATTCAAACTCTAATTTGCAAGAAATTGATGCACAACTATCTCTTGGATCAACAAATAAGCAATTAACACCCATGCCTTCCTGCACTTTAAAACCATCATAAAACAAATACTAAATGTTAGTGGCATGTGTCTCTTTTATTTTTTGTAACATAGTTAAATTGTAATATATATTTAGTAAGAAAATCGTAAATCAAAACAAAGGTAGAACTTAAATCAAGAAAATAAATCAAAGGATTGAAAATGATGAAACTTAATATATACAAGCTAGCTACTTAAAGGAAAAACTTATTGAAATACAACAAGGTTTCTTGAAACAATCGAAACTAGAAAACTAAATTAAGACATGGGAATTACACTATGAAGTTAATAAAATAAAAATATTTCTACCCTAACTATTATATTGGCAAGTCCAAAATCATGTATAATCATAATGCCAATGAGTAGTTATCAAAGGAAATTTCTACTTCCATGATTTTTAGTGTTTATTGTAGGTGTGTGAGACCATATATTATGAAATATGGCATTGAAAAGATTAAAGCATTGTAAATTTAATTCTCGTCAAGAAGTACTAAATTATAAGAACTAAAATCCTATGTTCTGTTATTGAGTCTTCCGACATTTCAAGCCTCTTATACAAGGCCCATCCTTAGGGAGTTGCCATCAACAAAAATTGCTTGAGAAGTTCAAACAATAGAAGATCAAACCTATGGTATAAATATTCTAATTGTTTGATTTTCTAATCATTTGTTCAAAGTTCAACGACTAACCATCGGTTGGATTTTGAAGGCCCGATCCCAAGACTAGTCAAAAGGATGATTGAAAAGGTCAACAATTAAAACTATAAATAACAATGATAATAAATAATTTCAGGTGTTATTTTTCGTATGAGAGGCCTCCAAGAATTGCTAAGTTTCCATATGTCATCTATATTTATGGCATTTTTGAGTTTTTCAATTTCGACTACCTCTCTGGATCTTTAAATACTTGGTTAAGTTTTAAGCATGTGTTCAATTACCAATTAGGCATTAAGGAAATAAGAAGAACTTAATGAGAGATTATAACATCCATCATAAAGAAATGCAGATAAGAATATAAGCACAAAGAACAACAAACCATAACAACTAAGTTGTTAACGAAGTTCGACAAGATTGCCTGTGTCTCCGGGCCTTTGTCTCAGTGGGTGAGGACTTCTTATTTCTCTTCAATGCTTAAAAAGCACATCGGAAATGTATCAAAAGGATTACAAACTAGTCTTTCTATGTTCTGCTCGACCTAAAAAATCCAACACAACTGACGACACTGAAAAAGTTTGAGCGTAGCTCCCAGAATTGGCCTCCAAAGTTCGCTTCCTCAATGGCTTCCTTGCATAAAAATGGCGTCAAGATTCACAAACTCATCATCATTTTTTCAATCTGAACCTCCTGGTATTTCAAAAACTCTGATTTATATAGGATTTGAGTTGGTGATCCTATCCCAACTTCCTCCCAAGATCTGGCCTCAAATCAAGCTCTAGATCCCCCCAAAATGGACAAAATCCTCTAAAGTCAGCATAAAATCCACAAAAATCATACAATATAGTT
>ML860286.1:24650-36847 GCA_009831015.1 Picea engelmannii
TTCTAAGGTTTGTAAGAACCCTTTTGTGTGCTAGGTTTTCTTGGTGGTGGAGGTATTTCTCTTGAAGAATATAGCAAAGGATTGGATGGGTTTTCTTCCCTTGTTGAGAAGGGTTTCCTAGGATACTTCTTGTGTACTTGTGCATGGTGTTTCTTCTTGTGATCTTGGTTGTTGCAACAAAATTGTTTATGGTTTAAGTAAAATGCTAAAATGGAATGAAATTCATGCTTAAATTTTGTCTATTGAAAAATCAACATGTTTTCAGAGCATAGGTCTTGAAGAAACCTTTCACAAGAACTTAAAAGGCTAAGTTGTGCTCCTTCTACAGTTTCATACAACCTCTAGGGTTTTTGTAGAAATCCATACAACCCTCACTTATTTGGGCTTTTCATCACCTTACACATGGACGTTGGGGATGAAACTTGGATAAAGTTGTACGACCTTCCTCAATGCACTTGTAGATATCTTCAAAGTGAAATTCTGAGGATTTTGATTTTTTGGCCCTAGGGTTTCTAGGGTTCCAAATTTTTTGCAGAATCCTGATCTTAGGGTTTCTGCAACTTTTTGAAGAAACGTTTCAACTCAACAAGCATTCCCGTGACACTCTCAAAGTTGATCATTGGAAGTCATAAGCCCAAAAAAACCTAAGGTTACTATTCCAACCTAAGAATTAGGTTCTCCAAGTCCAATTGGCAAGAGTTTCAGAAGAAATCTGAAAAAAATGAAGAACAAAACTTTAGTATAAGATAGGCTTGATGGAACAAGCAACTTCAGCTCCCAGAAGTCAAGGCTTTAGGTCACCCTTGAAGAATGTGACCTTTTGAATGTGGTAACAAAAACTTTACCAGTTACAACTACTGATGAAGAGAAGGAAATAAGAAGGAAAGAAGATGTCAAGGAAAGAAAAATAATCATCTACTCAGTAAGAGATCATCTCTTACCTCGTATTGCCAATCTGAAGACAACTTATGAAATGTATGAAGCATTAAAATATATTTTTGAAAGCGACAAAACCCTCAAATCGCTTACCTGAAAGGGCCAGCTTCAAAGTAACAAGATGACGAAAGGTTATACAGTTTCTACTTTCTTTATGAAGATATGGTAGATTAAAGAACAACTAGGAGCCATTGAAGAAATCATGTCCGAAAGCATTAGTGGAAGACAAAATACAACAACCTTTGTTCGTCTATGGACAGGCTATACACAAGAAGAACTTAGACTTAGAAATAAAGGAGTGGAAGACTCCCCTAATGAAAATCATTCTCTTGCACTTAATACAAAGAAAGGAGGAAGATTCAAAACAAACTTCAGACAAACATATAGAGATGAGAAGTCTCCATCAACCTCAGGTCATAATCAGAGAAGAGATGTTTCATAGATTCGGTGCTTCATATATGAAAAATATGGGCACTATGAAATAAATTGTCCAACCAGGAAGAAGGGAAGACAATATGATTCCAACACTGACATTGATCTAGACCCACCTAAAAAGAATGAATATAAGAGAGAGGATAAGTACTTCCTCTAAACCAAACACAAAACTAAACGTGACTACAAACCCAAGTAAATTGTTTGATCATTAATTTTACAGTTGATTTCATTTTTAATAAGTGAAGGGTATTATCTTTAGTATGGGAGACCTCATGACTTTGACAATTATCCATGGTATAGGATTCCAAACCTTATTAATTGATTATTATGATGGTCAAGAAGACATAAATGATCTAGCAAGAAATAAAAGAAGACTTCCATCCTTCATACTTAAGAGAGCGTTACTTGAATCAAAAGGAGTCAAAACAAAATGAAAATAAGGAAGAGATAATACCTTCTTCCCCTTCAACAATTCAGAGGGAGAGATACAGTATTCCAACAAATTCAGTTTCTCCAGTTGATATGATCAGAGATATTGCAGTAGGGAATAAAAGTCCTGCCTAGGGTCAAAAAAACTTCACAGAAGGCAGAGAAACATACAAGTCCCTCAAGGGACATCCTGAGAAAGAAAAATAGTTTTTCAAGTTACCTTTCATCCATGAGCCACTCCATTGATTATGATACTCCCCTTCATGCAGAAGCGATAGGTGAACAAGTATGGAAAAATGCCATAACAAAATAATACCAATATGTCTTAAAATAATGATGTATGAGACATCGTTCCATGTTAGTTTAATCATTATTAGTTTAAATAATTAATTATCATGATTAAACATTTTTTTAATTAATATTAGTTTAATGAATTATTAATTTTTGTTATGAAGACATAGTTAATAATACAATTGTATTTGTAGATGGACCCATTTATGGAGGGGTTGATAAGGTGGTTAAGACTTAACGGGGGATAAGGTGGTTGAGACTTAATGGGGGGATAAGGCTGTGAATAATGAGGAAAGGAGGATAAGGCAAGGGGGAACACTCGGGAAGGGGGGTCTTCTTTGTTTTGGAGTAATACTTTCATATTGGAGGAAGGATAAGGGAGGAGGCAGTGGAGACTATGTATCTTTTATGCAACTGTTTTGTGCTTATAGACTTGAGAACTTTCAAAGGGGGCACCTGTTGTTGGGAATTTTGGGCTCAGGGGCTAGGAAACCATAAGGAATCCTAGAGTTATGGAGCTAGATAGGATCTTCCTAGCTAGTTGGGAGGTTAGTTAGTTTTGGACAGAGCTTTAGCTTAGGCAAAGTTGGAGAACAACATCAGTTTGAGGTATTTATTATCATTATTATTGTTGTTCATTATTGTTATATTGCTTCTTTTTATTATTTGTTTGTTTATTTGAAACAAGTGTTAAAATTCATTTAACACTTTCAATATGTATAATATTATACCATTTTTAGATTCAATGTGCATATTGTTTATATATATAAATCTGTATATAAAAACAATTGTGTGCTTCGCTTGCAAATTAGGTGGAGCTGGAGCTTGGCCCATATTTGTATACATTTATGTACACACTCCCTTATATTTTCTATATACAGAGTATTGATGTGTGTCTAACCATTTCTGTTTACATAACCCCTTTCATGGATTTCATTGTATAGGTCAACAAGTTTTAAAATTTTACAGGGTTTCAGGGTTGTTTACGGGACGCATAACATAGCTTTCAGTCAAAAGTCAAGAGGTTGGGTGGATAGGTGGGCCTTTGGCCCCAGATTTTAAGCTAAAGCCATGATGCCATTTGTAAGGCCTGTCCATACAAAGCCTTACCAAACAAAATCTAGATAAAGAAATGCTATCATAAATTCAATTTTGTTCTGTATTCATTTTTTTTCTCTATTCAGCATAATAACAACTCAATGTTCAACATAATATAAAAATGAGCAGCATGATAATGAATACATATTCAACATAATAAAAAGAAACAATATAACAATAATTAAAAACAATAATAATGATAATAAATACCTCAAACTGATGTTGTTCTCCAACTCTGCCCAAGCTGAAGCTCTGCCCAAAAATTACTAACCTCCCAGCTAGCTAGTAACAACCTATTTGACTCCCTAGCTCCTAGATTCCTTATGGTTTCCTGGCCCCTGAGCCCAAAATTCCCAACAATAGGTGCCCCCTGTCAAAGTTCTCAAGTCTATAAGCGCAAAATAGTTGCATAATAGATACACAGTCTCCACTGCCTCCTCCCTTCTCCTTCCTCCAATATGAAAATATTACTCCAAAACAAAGAAGACCCCCCTTCCCGAGTGTTCCCCCTTGCCTTGTCCCACATATATAAAATATATGTATTTAACCTATATATATATAAAATATATGTATTTGTCCGTCCCAATCTCCAATTTGCATCAAGTATCAAGCCACCAAACTCCTTCAATGTGGTATAAAGCTCTAAAATCCATGGGGCAAAGCCAACATGGAGCGCTAATTAGGAGCCCACGAAGGACCATAAGGGTGCACTATGTGTAATACAAAAGAAACAAAAAAAGTAATACAAAAGAAAAAAAAATATTAGACCCACAGGCCAAATCTTCGATTATTCAAGCATCTAGTCCAAGTCCAAAGGATGTAGACTCGAGAACTTATCACATGCCATATCTACCACAAATCCATGCATCATACAAGACAAGCGCCAAGCCCACAAAACTGTGCCTTGCACAAAAAAAAAGTAATAAGAGAATATATATATATATATATATATTGGCCTGTAAGGCCAATATATGATTCACATCAAGCCATGGGCCATTGAAAGTCTTCCACGACATGACATCAAACACTACACACATCAAAAACACCCAAGCACCAAGTATACACTAGGAGTAGCATCCCACATGGAGTCACAATTCTTGCACTATTATTTATATAAAAATAAATAATAAAAAGAAAAAAAAAGGTAAGAGTCGCATGCCTTTACACAGGTTAGAAACACATTAGAAATCAAAGCCAAGCACACAGGTGCCAAGCTTCTAGTGGCTAGCCTTTGGCTCATATCATCAACTATTGATCAAAGGACCTACACCATAAGCCACACAACTACCAAGCTCAGCGCCAAGCAAGCGAATCCTACTCTGTCGTTTGATTTCCGTGAAGGAATTGTCCATGTACGGATTTTCAGAGCTATAGGGTTTCCTTTTTATTCTCTAAAACTATCACTATCCTCACTGCTCACATTCAGTACCTACAAAAACACAACACCATTTAAAAAAAAAAAAAAGATAAAGACCGAGCTTCAAAGTATGCCAAAGCCATGAAGGAGGAGCCCACAAAGGGAATTATTTGCTAAACGTGAGCTATCATCTAAGCACCCAACAACAAAAGAATGCACAAAAGTTGAGACCAAGCACCCAAAGTGCTCAACACCGAGATACAGGTGTTCCAGCCAAATCCACGAGTAAGCACCTACCACAAGTCATACACAAAGCACCAAAGCCAGGTGATCAAGTGTCAAGCCATCAAAGAGGATAGTATAGTGAAAAATCACATCCCAGCACCCAAGCACAAACATCTGACCACATTCCAAGTCTGTGAATGAAATGCATACACAACACAAGTCATGTCAAATCCAACGCACAAGTGCCAAACTAAGTCACATGGAGGAGGGGCCCACGAGGGGGCGCCACTATGATCAACATGTCCAAAACCAGGCTTTAAGCCTCTGAGAAGGATACCCATAGGTCGATGGTTATGCCCTAAACATCAAGTCGAGCCTGCTGAGAGGGAGAGTGCAGAGGGGAGAGGTGATAGAGTGTTATGCTAATGTTCTGTGTATGGTTTGGGGATGGAGAGTCTCAGAAGAGTGGGTGTAGGGTTTGGGATGGAGAGTCTAGGAAGAGTGGGTGAAGGGTTTGGGAATTGAGAGCGGGAAAGAGGAGCACGTGGGCCTCATGCGAGGACCAACGATGCCAAACTTTGATTTTTTATTTTATTTTATCCATTTAATTTTAATTATTTTTAAACATTGTTTTAAAATTTAATTGGTAGTACATAATGTAAAGTAATTACTTATTAAAATAATTATAAAAATAATTATTTGTAGTGTAATGTAAAGTAATATAATGAAAATTAATTAATGTTAAGTAATTATTTTTAGTGTAAAGTAATTATTTTCAATCATTATTGAGTGTAAACTTTTATTTTTTAAAATTTAAAATTTGATTAATTTTAAAGTTTAAATTTTATTTTCAACTAATGATTTTAGTGATTAAATAAAACTAGTGACTAATTAATTAGAATGATTAATTAATTAAAGTGAGTAATTAATGTTAATAATTAAGTACATATTTAATGATTAAGGTTAGTGATTAATTATGTACAAGATCACATTAACTGGTTTTAAAAGAAATTTAGGAAGGGGATTCATGTACACTAGGAAGGTAAGTTAGAGGAATTGGCGAGTGTGGTACAGTGCTAGCGTAGCTAGCAGGCAAGAGAGTCAATGGTTTTCTCAGGAAAAGACATTGAGCTTAGACACTTTAACCCTGACCTAACCACTTACCCTAAAGAGAGTAACATCTGTCTACAGACAAGTAAAACAAAACTTACGCCTAAACCCATGTTTTCAAGTATAAGTTGCGCAAATGCGAATTGCCTTAGACTCTTCCCTGAAAAACATTTGGTTGATGAATGTTCAATTATACAAGATGGTTAGGACTCGAGGAAATCGAGGAAGAGCAGCATCGTCGCAAGGACCGCCAACGCCACATCCACTATCGCCTAAATTAGCTCTCATTCTGCGCTCTTTGGAGGCCATTAATGAGACTTTAAAGCGGCGTCAGCCAGCAAGGGTCAAAGTGGAGCCCCCTATATCTAGAGTGGGTAACCCTGAAGCGTCAAGGGATTCAAGGGGAGGGCCTCCACCTAATGACATCACTAAAGAACTGCAAGATATCAAACTCCCAGAGTTCGTTGGGGTTCATGCCAATGAATGTGCATAGGCATGGTTGGAAGGAATGACACCATGTTTTGCCTTAAGAGACTATGCTTCCACATCAAAGGCAAAAATAGTGATTTTTCAATTGAGGGATAGTGCCTTGAATTGGTGGGGAATCCTGGAGAGGCAGTTGGAATAACCAGGTTCCTCCCAACCTTAGAATAGAACAACCAATTTACTTGTCTCGTTCACCCCCTAGCCTGATCATGAACCCATGAGGGTGAACTCAGAACTCCTCCTCAATAATATTCCTTCAATTTTAGTATCTTCCCCTTGCCTCACACTCAGAAAGAAGTGTTCATAACAACAAGAGAAAAATATTTCACTGCATACTAGGAAGCATTCTGCTCCCATATGCTATATATCCAAAAGCAATTGTGCCTCTAGGTCTTTTTCCCCTTGAGAATTTTCGCAACTTTCCAAATACTTGATTTTCAAGGGCTTCCAATGGCCAAATACTTGATTTTCCACTTGTAACATTCATCCTTGAGGTAGTTCCAACATGTTCCCCACTCATGGAGTCATGGTGAGTTGATTTTAGCCTAGTTGTTCCATTTTTCCATCAACAATAATTATAAAGATATTTGTTTCTTACAAGTGTCATAGTCAAAGAGTTAGTTGGTTCAAATCAGATCTTTTCCCAATAGTCATAATCATTATTTACAATTAACTAAATTTGAAATTTGAAATTGCCATAAATGGCAATAATTTTCCAATTTCGAATTTACCAAAAACGGAAATAAATTCCTAAGAAATTTCAGCCTTAAAAATAATTTATTTTTGGGGATGTTACAAATGGAAATTAATTCGCCTGATTACCCTCTGTGTATTATTCTATACACAACACTTGTGGTCATCCTAGTCTGGGTATCACCAATTCTTGAATCTTCTTTTTCAATGCCGATATTTGTCCCTGTAGTTGTGCCAAATTTCCATCTGTTGGGGTTATGGTCACCCTTAGGATCCCTGGATATCATACCATGGCTTCAATATTCATTGATTGTTCCAAGGCATCTATCAAGGAGGCTATTTTTTTTTGTGTTAATGGAATTCATGTCAGATGTAGCAATCCCTGGATGTACCATTCTCTCTAGTGATCTTCATGAATTGGATGTGCTAGCCTCCCAATGACATCCTTAAACTTCTGACTGTATTCCCAAGTTGATTATCCTTCCCTCTTTTGAATCCTGCACAACTCAGACAGAGCTTGTTGTTTTGACTGAGGCAACTGAAACTTTGTTATGAATTTTATCCAAAATTGGCCAAGTGTGAACGCATGTCCTTGCATTCCTCCTGGCTCAATAGCCTTCATGTACCATTTGAGAGCACAACCTATCAAGGTATTATGGAATTCAACCAATTTATTTGCATCTAGAGTCCCTCTGGACCTCTAAAATGCTTCACACAGAAACTAATGATGCTCAACATCCTCATCTCCTTTACCCCAAAATTCTAGGTATCGAGCAATCGAGCCTCTCACATTTCTATCCATTTCTTATCTTACTACTCCTATAAAAGTAAACCCTAATTGTCATGGTTGTGATATACCATGGGATCCCAATATCCTCCCAATATTCGTACTCATCAATTGTGACTAACTAATCGACTAAATTGAAATAGGAATAACATAAGGTATTATAGAATTTACAACTAGTATAGAAGACACTTGGGGGACGAGTGATTCGAGGCTGGTTCCACTGGCTTTTGGGTGGGTTTGTTTGATCTATGGGGTCTCATTCTCATCCTCTAGAGAGGTATCTTCAACCGGGCTCCTAATCTTTCCTAGTATCGAGGTAGAATCTTCCCTTTCTTCTACAAGATCCATGCTGGATTGATATTCTCTTGCTTCTAAACATTCTTTATCTTGTCCACCCTCTTGGGGACTTCTTTCTCTATGTGCTTCTTTCTCACTTAGTCTTTTACGGGCCAATATTTCCTATCTTTTCATCTTCATCAACTTTTCCTCCTTTCCTTCATCGACTTCTCCTAGTCCAAGCTCTTTCCTCAACACTTTAGACCGCTTCACTAATTTCTTTATCTTACCGGTTTGCCCCTTCTCAACTATGGTGACTCTTTTCAAGGCTCGCTCTTTAATTGCATCGAATTCTTTCCGCTCCCCCATTTATCAAAGAACCCTCTTCGCTTTCTCAGGACATGATCCCACCCCAAATTCACCCCACCCCAAGCACAGGTGTTTAGGTTGTCATCTTAGTCAGGGATATGGTCAACATCCCCTCCTCCAACAAGAATACATTAATCCACACTGGAATTTCTCTTAGTATCCTTCCCCATGTGTCTTTCTTGAAATTTTCTTCCTCCCTTGAAAAACACTGGTGGTTCTCAACTGCAAAATCAATAATTTATCCTTCCACTGTTGTATTGACCCAGAAATCAACTGCTCGCCTGATTGGGCGATCTAGCTGACGAAGCGCTACAATCCTTTATGTATCCCAAGTACAGGTATTCTTGACTCGTTCTTTGAATTTTTTAGCCTCTTGGAGCCTCTCTATCCAATGGAATAGTTCTTCCAGAAATTTAACCCAGAATATCTTGTACTAGTCGCTTGATCTTTCTGAGTAAAAGATAACCTCTCTTGTATCTTTCATATATTTACCTCACAACTCTGCTTCTTTCCATATGAAGGTGTCACAATTTTTCTCCCACCACTAGTTAATATCATATCGGTGGATCCGTGGAAGCATTCTCCCTACATGTTCCCTCTTGAAGAAGGTCCCGACAATAAAACCATTTTGTTGGTGCAGAATTGATCAGACCAGGGTCCTTCTTAGGTTACCAAAAAAAGGTACCGAGGTAGTCTAGAGCACTGACATTTAAATCTTCCTTGAAGGGAAGAAGTCTCACCCGAAGCGCAACTAGGACAAGTAAAATAGGAAAGGGTAAGAAGAATGCGTAGACAAATCTATACAATCTCATGATCTCTTTTAGTCTTTTGCAAGATATATTAAACCCAGAGTTGTGTGAACATTCCTAAATCATATTAGAGAAAACAGAGTTGTGTTGCATTCATAAAGAAACTATATCCCATTAATCATATCTGACATAAAGACAACATGAAACAACATTGAAGATAATCTGAAGCTAAACAGGCACAATAATTTCAAATTTTGGGTCTCTCTTTGTATTAACATCATATGGTTCTTCTCCATCACATAATGCTACTCAGATACATATACAACTCGGTCATGCTAGAACTTAACAACAAAACTCTATTACTGAGAGAGAAGGTTAACCCAAACCTTTTCTCTTCCAACATTACAATAGGACATGACTCTGTTACAAAATTGGTCTAGTTCCAAAACCCAGACTCTAAAATTCTAGATAACATTTACCCAAAATGGAAAACAACACATAAATCAACCTCATTCCAACAACCTTATAAAAAACTATCCAAACAATCAACAAATCAACCCTTAACAATCATATTGATCCTGTATATATGAGCCAATTGGGATTTTTGGGTTTGAGACTTCACATGCTTTGTTGTTCTTGTTATGTTGTAACTTCTTTCTCCATGTTGATGTTGCATTGTCCTTCCTTCCAACCATTTTTCAGTTTCTTTCTTTGTTCTACTATCCAACTCCTCTATGAACTATGCAACTTTTTTTTGACCAAAATTTGAACTGCAACATTCTTTACACAACTTATAACAACAAAAAAGAAGGCCCCAACACGACTCTCCAGCTAAGTTAAGAGGTAAAGTTAAGCATTATGAAGACCCCAAATTTTTGAAATTATGGAGTAAAGGAGATCCCTAGATCTAGTGAACAATTAAGGACCACAGATCTTCAAGTATTAGTCCTCCGGAGGTGTTATAACCCTAAATTGCACCACACATGCATACCTAGCATCAAGCCAACTCATAGCTCTTCCTTTCCAGAGCCATGCTGAATAAACTCTTGAAAATCCTCTTAAAATCAAGTGGTACACACCCTAACCCTCTACTGCATGCATTGGAACGCTGGTAGGCCTACTACTGCACGCGTTGGAATGCTGGCTGGCCTACTACAACCCGCATTTACCTAACAAAGCACAAAAACAGGAAAGTTGTCGACGGGACAAAAAGATATGGGTCAGTTAACTGAAACTCCCAACCATGCATGGCCGAGAGTTCGTCCAAAACCCTAGCTCCTTATAGCCTATAAAAGAAGGGGTAGGGGTACTATTTGGAGGAGGAAAATTATAGCAAAGAAACTCTGCCCAATTTTCGAATCCATTTGTCCCAACCCTTTAGCCTTGGGAAATAATACCCTATGGACTAGCAAGCTAGGGCTAGACTTGCATGTAGATCATGACCTTAGAGAAATCTCTTTTCACCTACCACCCCAAAACCTAAAACCCTTTTTCACGTACAATCATGGAAAGAACCTACTAACCTTTTTACTGACGTTTGGTGTAGATCCTCCATTGCGTTTTGTCCACTTGCTTGCGCTGCTCCTTCCAAAGACAATCCCGCAATCAAGACAAAACACTACGCATGCATGCTATTTTTCTACTTAAGGGTTAGAGATTAAGCATAAATCAAATATGACCTATGACTATCGGTTAACTCAGCTCAAGACCGGATTTGACCCGTTAGAACTTCGGGAGAAAGGGAGTTTTGAGTTTTAGGAACATCTAGGGCATCGAAGTTTCGAAGCCCCAAATAGTGCCTTGTTTGAATAACACTAGGTTATGGCTCCTGGTCACATGCATAACTTTATTTAGGAAAAAGGGGCTAAAGCACTACAAGTTAAAAACAAAATTCTAGAGACTTTAATAGCGCCTCCGCGGTCCCGAAATTTTTGGTTTTTAAATTACAAAACATAGATAATTCAGGCTATTATTTAATTGGGTTTTTCAAAGATTTTGACAGAAGATACACATGTAAATTCAAATTAATTCAATTCACCAGAGAAATCCACGATGTAAATTCAGATCTAAATCCTTAGTTTACTAATGAACTATTCATTGTTAAATTCCTACAATGATATCACAAAAAGATTATAGTCATTCAAACTTCAACATATATGAGATAAAAAAATTTAAACACGGTCCATACACCACATAAATTCAAGTTTCCAATTAGGATCATGTTGCTTAGTTTAGGGTTCGAATACATTCGGAATTACAATGAAAGTTTAAAGTATGAACACTGTAAATATTATTCGTTTGAACAACTGTAAATAAAATATAAACTATGAACTAATTCTCATTGATGACAAATGTAACCACGGGAATTTAGTCCTTCCAGTGACGTTACAGAGACTGTATCAGTCCAACATACTTCTATCTAATGCTACAAATAAATTCATAATATAAAAATACCAAGACCGAAAAATGTTGCATACTAGAGAAGCCTTCAAGCCTTGCGCTCCTTCCTTTCCTTCGCTTACTAATCGCAAAGACTTCACCGGTACCTCCCAGCCAACGCTAGGGGTACTCTTCTTCCCCCTTATCCCCCCAAGCCGCAAAGGGGACACACAAAAAAACAAGAACACAATAGCTTCCAAGATTGTCTCGCAAGGAAGAGCTTCCACTCTTTTCACAAGCCTGGAGTCTGAACTCTTACAAGCAAAACCCAGTCAATGAAAAATTCGACATCATAACAGTGTTTCCAAAAAATTTCATGCTCTTCCCTTCTACATCAATTGCTTTATAGAATTATTCCTCACAAACATCTGTCCCTTATGCTTAATTCATTAATTTTAAATAATTCATTTAAAGGATTATTCACTCACTACAGGTGTCACATTCTCCCCAGATTGCACAAGTAATTTCTCTTTTATTTTTATTTAAGCCACCTTTTCTCACATTTCCCCATGTGTTC
>WSFP011409248.1:0-24896 GCA_009831015.1 Picea engelmannii
TTACAAGCTGCCTACACCAATGTTTTGCAAACATCAATTTTTCGTCGCAATTTTCAAATGAACGACACTTTTATTTTTTGCGACATTTGCATATCCACCTTCGTTTTGTTTTCACGACTGTAAGCGTGAAAACTTGTTCTTTCGAAGTCGCATTGAAATCATTATTTGAACTGTCATGATCTTTCTTGTCAATATGCCTATTGCGCTTACATTTCACCTATCGTTATGTAGCTGGCAGAACTTTCGAACTATAATCATTGAACATTCGTGTATTGATTGTGTGACTTGGTTTCATTGAGTTTGTAATGCATTGGCATTTGGATTTTCATTTTATTTGACCTACGTGACCTTTGGTTTCATGAAAATACATGGGTGTTATGGTTAAATCCTTCATATATTTCTTTTAATATGATACCTATGTTTGTGTTTTCATAACTATTGGCTTGTTGATTATATAAATACCCATTGGAAAATTGGTTAAACTATTGATTATATGAGCTGATACATTGGCGCACTTTTGGTTTTGGTTTTTAATTGAATGTTGATGGTTTAAAACTATGGCACAACGTTGATTGTGCGCGTTGGTTCTACCATTGATTTCATTGGTCAGCCTAGTGACTTGATTGTTGAACTATACAATAGTGGGTTGAACAACTATGAAAGCCGGCGGTTGTACCTTGGAAATAATTGTTATGCATGGCAGAGATAAACTCCACCACCTTCGCACGCTGGCATTTATGCCTATCCCTTATCCCCGTTCACTTCTGCTAGCTCGGGTAGCTCTGCTCCTGTGTGTGTTATGATTCAAACCCTCGGCTTACCATGTGCTCGGCTCCATGGCACCATTCATGCGAATCGAGCCAAACGGAAACCAAGCCTTGTTAATGTTTGACAATGCTCGGAAAGACTTGGAAGATAATAGATGGCTCACCTTCGTGCAGTGATTTGAGGGTTTTAATTTAGTTGTGGCACAACAGTTCGCCACAACTTTCGATGGTTGTAGAGCCAAGGTGGGCGACATACAGTTGGAAATCGATGAGGAATTTATCAGTTCTGCTACAGGGCTACCTGCCACAGGCCAGCACTGGTTCAAGAATTCGAAAGTGGAAGAGGTCCCATGGCCACTACTATTTGTCTCCCTAAAGGTCACCTCTTGTGACAGAGGTATGCCCATCTCTGAACTTAAAACTCGATGGCACGATACTTTGATGATAGTCAAACAGTTCGTGACCTGTGAAGGTCGATACGGACTCATTTTCCTCTACCACCTGCATTTTCTAATGAATTTTATGGGATACCCGTAGAATTTGCCCTTTTACTTTCATCGTAGCCTATATAAAATGTCGAAAAGGTTTAAAAGGTAGAAGGCTGACAGTAGATTGTTCCACCATGGACTTATCAAGCTTATCATTGTTTATCATTTGAGTTTACATGGTGATAGTTGGAGAGCTTTCGTCGCTCGAAATGGTTTCTATGACATAGACCCTGTCCAGGTTGACAAACCTGCGGTGACTGAAGCCAAGGCCGAGCCACCTGTTCCCTTCCATATCCTATTTCCCTCTCCTTAGATTTCAGTCGACCCTGCAGTTGACTTACCAGACGTTGGAACTGAGAATGTCGAGGCTATAAAGAAACCTATGAGCAAAAAGCCCAAGGCAAACCCTACTGCTAATGCTAAGGGTAAAAAGAACGCTCAGCTTATTACAAGAATGGCTAGGAACAAACCTAAACCCTCTGTTGAGTCAAAGCCTATTGTACTTAGTGAGGATTCGGACTCTGACGTAGAACGTTTCTTAGCCAGCGAGTACCCTTACTCGCAGGGTTTATGCCCGAGCCACCTTATGATTTCATGACAAATCTTCCCCCCTACCTGAGAAATGATCCGAGTTACCCAGGGATTAAATTGCTTAATGAAACCCTCAGCAATGTGATCAAACCCTCACCCACACTTTCAAACCCCACACAGTCTTCCTGTGACCAATGAGATTTATGGTTGGAACGATACTACATCGATGGTCCCCTACTCCAATCGAAAATTCAATCACTGGAAGATCAAATTGCAGTGTTGACCAGTCAGAGAGACCAACTCCAAGCAACTGATAAAAAGCAGAAGACGACAGGCTCCATCCTTTTCAAGAATGTTGAATCGGCCACAGCCTTTATCAACTCTAAATTGTCGTGACCAAGCTGTCTCGTCGCCATACAGGTATGGATTTTAAATCGTTTTGGTTTTGTGAGTGACCATGAGTAATATAGTGATTGAAATTTGATTTTTGATTAGCTCTGTTTATATTTCGAAATGGCTCTGTAATAATGCGTTCATCCTGTATATTGTGTTGCTTTGCTAAAAATAAATTAAATTTCATTTTAGATACATGAGTTGCTCATTCCCAGTTTAGACACCAATAGATTTTCATTCGGATTTGATTGGTCTTCGTTTGAATTTGATTTGTTGGTTTGCCTGATTGAGTTAACGAAATTGATGGTTTGCTTTCAATTCAATTTGTTTCGTATCCACTCCGAACAGGAAGTCTCATGCTCAATTTAGAATACGATCATGTTTGGATTTGATTTCATTATGGTTCGTATGCTGTGATTGGTAAACGATTTCAATGAGTTTGGTTGTTATGATATGTTGTGTCATATAATTTTCCAAATCGGGAATACCACTCTGTTCAATTTAATTTGGAAAGAACTACTCTGTTTTTATAAAAACAATGATCTCATTTAAGCCTGTGCAAATGTGCCTGAATCATGGAATGGATTTGATTCATGACAACTATGCTAAACCCAGCCGATTGATTCACTTGATTGGATTGTTGTTAGTTCGATCATTTTCATGAGTTAGATTCGTATCATAAATGAATGCTCTGTTTGATTTTAAATTTGCAAAACGAATTGATTGACTGTGTTATCTCTACCAAATCCGGTTACAATTCGTTTGAGTGGAACGATTTTGGTCAAGGTCAATCGATCTTGTTTACCCTAGTTGCAAAAAAAAACAATCGGATATATCATATGAACTTTGTTACACCTTGTTACGATTTCGTTTGTGGACAGTTACGCGCCAGTGTTGGTTTAATTCGCTTATGGTATAAATCGTTTGCTATGTCGTTACAGCTATAACGAATTGTAAATGATTTTGTTTGGATTCGATCGTACCTTCTGTTTAAACATCACCTATGATTTGTTTTGATTATATCGGTTTCAATCGAATATCAAACGATTTCTCAACAGTTAATTATGATCATGTTCGTTCGATTTTGTGGTAACCAAAGAAACAGAGTACACCTATCTCTGTATTCGGTTGAATGATTTTTGATCCTGTTTGATTTCGAATGGTATAACAAATTCAAATTGAATGATTCATTTTCAAATAGCTATTGGATGTCAATTAAATTGAATTCTTTAAAATATTTTCAATCGATTTCAATGATGATTCGGTGTCTTATTTAGACCAGCTACAGAATCGCAAGATTCTGTAGCTAGTCTATAGAATTAGATTTTTACCATTTTATTAATAAAAGATCCTTCTAACTTGTCTATTTTTTACCCTTTTCAGGTAAATCCGAATTGCATGGGACATGCTGGACAGTCTAGGGGATGTTTGTGTGTTTTAGTTTTATTGTAGTTTCCTAGTTTAGTTAAACTTGGGATATCTTCCCAGATTTATGTAAACAGTTTTGATAACTTCCACAGGGAGGTTTTACCCTGTGGAAAACTTATAAATACTTATTATTTTTTTAATAAGGATCATCCTCACTTGTGGGAGAACCAGGCTATGGATTTCTAATACAAACTGAGACAGAATTTGATGTTCTGCTACAGCTTTCGCTTTTCATAATATCAATCTTTTGTTCCATGTTTATGTTTATCAATTTGCATTTGATTAGTGACTACTTTAGCTATCATAGTCTTTTGCAAAATGATATGATTTAATCAATATGATCCATGTCTGATTTCTTTCATTACTTAAAAATACAAAAATTATTTGATTCATTTCATGAATGACAGATTTCTCTGCTTCATCAATTGAATTATTATGTATAGATCTTTGCATAAAGGTTTATCTAATTGTAGATATTTATAAATTATAAGATTGTTGTTATTTTTATGTCTTGTTTGTCATGTAATCAAACTTAAAGAGTACTGCAGCTATTGTTTACGAGAAGCTCCTGGATTATTCGGTGCGGGTTTCCTCCCTCCGATCTGCTAGAACAGTCATCATACACAGGGAAAATCTGGAGCGTTTCTCCAGGTCAGTTTGTGATTTATTTTCATTAATTTGTTTAGTATAATTCAAGTAATTTGATTAGATATATTTGTAGTTTAGATTAGTGATTTAGTTAAATTAGTTTTCTGTTTTATTTCTTGTTCATAAAATTATAAAATCAACAAAAATCTATTTTTTTGTCTTAGGGCAGAATATTAATGAGTTTTTCAGGGTTTATTTAAATCTGTAAATTGTGGATATTGTACATTTTGTGAATAAGATATATTTCAGTTAGTAGTTAGAGTTAGTATAGTATGAGTTAGTAGTTTGTATATATAGTTAGTTAGATTAGTTTAGTTTTTTTTAATAATTAGTTTTAGTTTAGTTTGTTTAATAGTTAGTTTTAGTTAGATTAGTTTATTAGTTTGTTTTATTTTTATTTTTTTTAGTTAGATTAGTTAGTTTAGAATAGTTTTCTTTTTGTTTTATTTAGGACCTTATATCGGCTAACGGAGCCGCTAAACCCGTCAGGGTGGTTCATCCCAAACGGCTTGGGTTATTAGACAACCCCGGACCGGTTCCACTCTCTTAGTTGACGGACGGTCATTTTCGCCCGTCAACAAATGGCGCTAGAAGGAGGGCCTGAATTTAATTAATGGCACGAGGCGGTCGCAAGACTCCTCCTCCACCTAATCGCTCACCTATAGTGACTAGAATCCATTCAAACGATAATATTCCCCTTCAAACAACAACTACTTCAACCGAATATCCATAGATCACAGTTGAGCCAGCAACCCCTAATCCTATAGGTGGTGACATAGAAGAGATTGTCCATCAATCTCTTATTAAAACACATAGTGCCTTAGCCCATTTAAGGCAACCTAGCCATCCATGGGGCCAACCTTTGGTTTTCTCTAATATCAGAGAACAATTAGGAGGCATTGATCCTACTGTGAATCCTTCAGATCCAATCTTAAATCCTGCTGCAGGAGGATCTGGGATACCCCCTTCACCACCTCCATCATCTCCTTCCTCTTCTGGAGGAGATTCCTCTGATGAAGGCAATTCCCCTTCTCAGCCTTCCACACCCACTACCCCGATGGAAAATCAGAACAACCCTGCTAGACCGTGGCTTGACCAGGATGTCGTAGCCATACCTGGAGCTCAGCACCCTTTACCTAATCATTCGGAGAAATGGCTTCCCAAGTTTGATCCTGATTCAAAACAGATCGCTGAAGATCACATTAAAAAAATTATGTTAGCCATAAGACTCCACAATGTTGAACATGAAGACGTTGTCTGTAGGTTGTTCCCTTATACCTTCGAGGGCAATGCATCCACATGGTACTTTTCCCAACAACCTCATACCATCGTGTCTTGGGAAAAGTTCGAGTCATGCTTTTTGGAAAAATTTGGAGACGGTAAACCTCCGGAAGTCCTAGTCATGGATCTTTCTAGCTTAAGAATGAACCCAAAAGAAAAAGTTCAAGACTTTAATCAAAGATTCTTAACACTTAAAAACCGAATCCCGGATTACATGCCTGTTGAGAGTCTTATAATATCTTACCACACTCAATCTTTGCATCAAAGTATAGCTATTTGGGTTAAACGATCTAAGAAAGCCATGTTGTTAGAAGCCTTCGAGGAGGCTAGCCGAATTGAAAAAGACATACTTAGTCTTAAAGACTCTACTAGCAACGAAACTGAGACTAGTCCTTCTTCCAGAAAGAAGATCGAAATCCTCCCCAGACCTACTCAAAGTAAAACACCACATGAAACCTCTGATTTCGAAAACTTAACCAAAGTTGTTCAAAAACTGTCAAATCAAGTTATAGACTTGAAGAGGTCGACCGAAGAAGCTTCCACGAGAAAAGGACCTTACAAACCCCCGTTCTGGAAGCCTTTTCCTACCAACTGACCTAATCCAACCACCGAAGACCTAAATCTAGAAAGCTTGCAATGTGACCTTCAAACAATTCTAGAAGCCCAAGATAACTTGATGCCTCCTGAGATTCCTGAGGAGGTAGTTGAACAAGAGACAGTCCAAGAAGAAGAGTCTTCCCCAAACATTTTTGGACACTTCTCGGATAGCATCTTCCAAGCTAACTTTGAAACAGTACATCCCTATAACACCAAGAGTAAGACAGCCAACAAACCTTCTTCCGAAAACACTACAACTCCGCCTCCAAAGCAGTCTAAATTAGCTGAGACTAAACAGAGTAATGTGAACCCCAACTTAGATTATGATGTTGTTGAAGATCTTAAAAAGTTAAGGGAAAACATTTCTATTTATGAGTTATTGAAATTTCCATTTCTGCTACAAAAAATGTTACAGAACATCTAGGAAAATGGCAAAAAAGGTAATTCTAATGGTAACAGGGTTGTGCAAAACAAAGTCCCTCAGAAGACTTCCACTAAAAATAACCATGATCCTCAAGATAAAGGAAGCCTTCCTATAAGTAATGTAAATAATGTAAATAATGTAGATAAAGTAGCTTTAGAAACTGCGAGTAAAAAGCCACAAGCTACTACTCTGAGTACTCGCAAAAACGTACCTCCTTTATTATTAACTTTCGAAATATTTAATAGAAACGTGCACAATTGTATGGTAGACTCAGGAGCGTCATCCAATGTGATGCCTTGGTCTATTTTCTAGACGATTAACGTTGAAGTTGAACCCTCGACTTTAAAAATCATACAACTTGATCGGACCAATGTTAAAGTTATAGGCGAACTAAAGAATGTGCTTATTAGGTTATCGTCTCACCCCAAGGTTCATCAGGTTATTGATATAATTGTTGTGGATATTCCAGAAGTGTATGGTCTATTTTTTAGCAGGGACTGGTCAGAGCAGCTACATGGTTATTTCGCGACATATTGGTCCCATCTATGGCTTCCAGAGAACGGAAAGCCTAATAAAATCAAAGTAAATTGTGAACGCTACCTTAAGTTCACGGTCACAGATTTGAATGATCCCAACGAACCATATACACCTTCTGCTGATTCACCTGAAGTACAAGGGATGGACACCTTCTTCGGCAACTCCATGGTTGAGGCTTCACCTATCACCAATCCAGAACAACATTCCTAGATTGCAGCATACGCACAGCCAACCGCTTCCACTCAACATTCGCATGTACCCGATGGAAATCCAATCTGGTCTCTGTATTTCGATGGGTCAAAGTCCAAAGAAGGATCTGGAGCAGGTTGCATCATTATCGATCCGGCAGGTAACAAAACATTGATAGCATGTAGGTTGGAATTTGAATGTACTAACAATATTGCAGAATATGAGGCTTTACTGCAAGGTCTCAGACAAGCTTCGGATATGAACATTCAAAATTTAATCGTCTTTGGTGACTCTGAAATAGTGGTTATACAGGTAAGAGATTCCATCCACTGTCTGTCTCCGCATCTCAAAAGTTACCAGTCTGAGGTATGGAATTTAATGAATAATTTTTCTGCTTTCAATATAAATTCTATCCCTAGATTGAATAACTCTGAAGCAGATTTATTAGCTAATGTAGCTTCTAAACTTCTTCCTGCAAAAGGCTTATCCCTAGATGCATTCTCCGTTGAGCTGCTGTTTCGGCCATCCGTTCCTGACAACATCACGAATTGGAGAGTATTTGACGACGATCAGCAGATTATCAAATTTCTACACATGGAAGAAACTTTTCAAGGCGCGGTGATAGACGAACACACGCACGGCGACAATTTGCATGATTTCACGGTAATACCTGATCCGAGAACTCCTGAATCTTCATCGGATATGGTAAACTCGATCCCAAAATCTGTAGTTAGATTAGAGAAGTTTTATGATTTTGAATATAAATTTAAAAAGACGGTCAATTGTAAAACCAATAGTTCCTCATTATCTTATGAAAAAGTGAACTTAGGAACTAATGAAAATCCTCAATGCATCAATCTAGGGTTAGGGTGTTCTCAACAAGAAAAAGCTGCATTTATTAAATTATTCAAAGAATTTAAAGATGTCTTTGCATGGACATATGACGACCTTAAAACATTCGACCCTAATATCATACAACATGTCATCCCCATGAAGCCCCAAACCTTACCCTTTCAACAAAAAATGAGGAAAATGCATCCTAAAATTGAACCGACCGTTCAAAAGGAATTGAATAAGCTTCTAAATGCTAAGATAATATTTCCTGTTAGACACACTCAGTGGGTTTCTAACCTTGTCCCAGTCCGGAAGAAAAGTGGGGAAATCCGACTCTGCGTCGATTTCTGAAACCTTAATAGGGCGTCTAATAAAGACAACTACCCTGTCCCACCCATGGAACAGATCCTTCAACAGGTATCTGGTTCTGAGAGGCTATCTTTACTAGATGGTTTCTCAGGATACAACCAGGTCTTGATGTCTCCACCAGACCAACTAAAAACTACCTTTCGTACTTCGTGGGGCACTTATGCTTATCGCAAAATGCCTTTTGGATTGATTAATGCTGGTACCACTTTTTAGAGAGCAATGGACATTGATTTTCGAGGCTTAATCAATCAGTCCATCGTAGTTTACCTAGATGATGTGACTGTATTTTCTAAAAATAAAAATGATCATCTAGCTCACTTACGAGCCATCCTACTGCGATGTCGCAAATACGGCATCTCCTTGAACCCCAAAAAGTCCATCTTTGTAGTAGAACAGGGTAAACTCCTAGGATTCATTGTGTCTAGCGAAGGAATGATTATTGACCCCGAAAGGACTCAAGTTATCGCAAAACTTCCCCCTCCTACATCCAAAAAATCTATGCAGTTTTTGTTAGGCCAGATTAACTTTGTGAGAAGATTTGTCCCCGGCTTCTCTGAAATGGTCAGACCCTTGCAGAACCTAATTAAGAAAGACACCCAATATCACTAGGGATCCTTGGAAAACCAATATTTCAATGCAATAAAGAAGGCCATAATAGACGCTTCGTCTCTCATGAGCCCCGATTTTTCTCAAGACTTTACACTCTACACTTTTGCTTCTGACCGTTCCTATGTCGTCGTCCTAACCCAAAAGAATGCCGAGAAAAATGAAGTACCCATCGCTTTTATGAGCTATGCTTTCAAAGGCGCTGAACTTAATTACCCAATGGTAGATCGGCAAGCCTACGCTGTTTTCAAAGCAGTTAAACACTTCCAGTCCTATCTTTTGAAGTCAAGACGAAAGTCATTGTCCCCTACCCAGCTGTTAGGAATATGTTAGTGCAGAAGGACCTAGGAGAAAAGAGAGCCAACTGGGTCACCTCCTTGTAGGAGTATGACTTAGAAATCACCCCAGCTCAGATAGTGAGAGGCCAAGGGTTATGCAAGTTAGTTGTTGATTCAACAGTAGAACAGTAAGAAGAAAGTGATACGTCAAACCTAGGGCAAAGCGATCGAAGTCTAATATGTTGCGCACAAAACCCTGTTAGTCCTTGGTACGACGATATAAGATTATGTCTTGAACATGGGTCAGCCCCCCATCACCTAGACCCCGCTAAAAGAAGAGCGTTGAGATTAAAGTCTGCCTCCTTTCATCTGGTTAATGGTATCCTGTTTCGTCAGAGTTTTGACGGCGTACTGAAGCGTTGTCTTGAAAAAGACGAAGCAGAAAAAGTCTTGCTAGAGTTACATGCAGGAGAAGCTGGAGGTCACTTTGGTGGTGACACCACTACTCATAAGTTTTTGAGATCACTGGCCCATTCTTTTTAGAGACGTCCATGCCTTGTGTCATAAATGTATCATCTGTCAGAAAGCATCAGGGCGGTTACAAAAACCATCCTTTCCTCTGCAGCCCGTTTCAGTAGATTCTCCTTTTCAGCAGTGGGGCCTTGATATCATAGGTCCAATCAACCCTCCGTCCTCACAACAGCACAATTTTATTGTGACAGCCACAGATTACTTTACTCGATGGTCTGAAGCTGTTGCGCTAAGAACTGTCAACACCAGTTAGGTAATCGCCTTTCTAAACTCGAATATTATCACTCGTTTCGGTATCCCTGACTGTTTAGTATTTGATAATGATTCTTACTTTTCCTCTCTTGAGATGAGCGAGTTCACTTTGGAAAAAGGAATTAAGATGAAGTATTTTTCTAGCTATTACCCCCAAGGCAACGGATTGGCAGAATCAACAAACAAGAACTTGATCAAAATCATCAAGAGAACGGTGGTTGAAAATCACAAAAATTGGCACAATGCGTTGTGGGCTGATAGGGTAACACCAAAAGTTGTTGTAGGTAACTCCCCTTTTTTCTCGTTTATGGCAGAGAAGCAATTCTGCCACCTCACATTCTTCTTCCTTCACTTCAGCTATCACAGAAAGTTCAAGAAGAAGATTGTCCCCCTTTAGAAAACGGAATTAACGCTTTGATGAAGCTAGAAGAAGAAAGAGCCCAGGCTAAACGTAAGTTAGATCAACATCAACAATTGGTTAAAATCTGGTTCGATTCTAATTCTGCTTTTGATAGGAATTTTGAAGTAGGTGATCTCGTCTTGAAGTGGGACAAACCACACGAGGGAAAAGGAGAGCACACTAAATTTCAAAACTTATGGCTTGGACCGTTTTTGATTGCTGAAAAGTTGGGTCCCAGTTCTTTTCGATTGCGGAATCTTGAAGGGCAGCTTGACACCTACCCGGTGAATGGCCAAGCCCTGAAGAGATACTTTGCTTGATACTACCCTTGTATATTATGTACATATTTTGCTTGTGTTTGCTTTTTTGTTTGCTTTATGTTTTTTATTTTGATTTGAATTTATCAGTTTGTGTCTTTGGAAATATACACACCTGTACACTGAGCTATTCAGACAAAGACAATAGAAAATTCCTTCGCTGAAATAAATTCTGAGAAATTTTGTACAAACATCAATAGTATATTTCTGAAATTTATATCTGTGTTGAAAAAATCTGTTGTTTGAAAGAAGTTGACTGATTTCGATCTCTGAGTAAAGCTTGTCATGATCATCCATTATCTTTTTACGTTGTCCCTATTTCGTAAAGGAATGACTCAGAGGATGTCTCCCTGTCTTAGGAAGTTGTTTTTGTCAATAAAACGTCTCTGGATCTAAATAAAGGACAGTTCTAAAATATTCTGATGAGGTCTGAAAAAATATGTTAAAATATCAATATTTTCAGCGTCACCCCGCTCAGCTATATATCTATGAAGAAAAAAACAAAAATTATTAAGAAGAGCTATGGGAAGTTCTTGTAAACCCACTGGGATGCTGAACAGGTCTGTTGGCAGCGGGTAAATGCATACATGGCACCAAGACAACTTCGTCGGGGTACTGAACAAGCCCGCTGGCAGCGAAGCAATGTCGGGTATATGAAAATTTGCAAAAAAGAAACCTCTTTAATGTCCTTTATTCTGATCCAGAACTTCTTGGCAGGATACAGATGTTAGAGTGGGTTAAGTGACAACCCTGTCGAGGCTATGGACACCTATTGGAAGCAGTGGCTCTGTCAACAGTATTGGATATTTTATCTTTAATATCGTGACTTGTTGATCTTAAGACTGTTATCAGTTTTCATCTTTTAAAACATTGCTGGAATAATTGGTTAATGATGATGTTTATACGATTTTCTGGTTGTTATTTTTTAGTTGAAATTTTCTTTGTTGTCCTATTCTGAATTTGTTCATTTTGGTAGAGATAACTGCTTCTACCAGTATGTCTCCATTGTTGGTAGCCAAATCACATTTTTCCATCGTCTTACAAGCTGCCTACACCAATGTTTTGCAAACATCAATTTTTCGTCGCAATTTTCAAATGAACGACACTTTTATTTTTTGCGACATTTGCATATCCACCTTCGTTTTGTTTTCATGACTGTAAGCATGAAAACTTGTTCTTTCGAAGTCCCATTGAAATCATTATTTGAACTGTCATGATCTTTCTTGTCAATATGCCTATTGCGCTTACATTTCACCTATCATTATGTATCTGGCAGAACTTTCGAACTATACTCATTGAACATTCTTGTATTGATTGTGTGACTTGGTTTCATTGAGTTTGTAATGCATTGGCATTTGGATTTTCATTTTATTTGACCTACGTGACCTTTGGTTTCATGAAAATACATGGGTGTTATGGTTAAATCCTTCATATATTTCTTTTAATATGATACCTATGTTTGTGTTTTCATAACTATTGGCTTGTTGATTATATGAATACCCATTGGCACATTGGTTAAACTATTGATTATATGAGCTGATACATTGGTGCACTTTTGGTTTTGGTTTTTAATTGAATGTTGATGGTTTAAAACTATGGCAAAACGTTGATTGTGCACGTTGGTTATACCATTGATTTAATTGGTCAGCCTAGTGACTTGATTGTTGAACTATACAATAGTGGGTTGAACAACTATGAAAGCCGGCGGTTGTACCTTGGCAATAATTGTTATGCATGGCAGAGATAAACTCCACCACCTTCGCACGCTGGCATTTATGCCTATCCCTTATCCCCGTTCACTTTTGTTAGCTCGGGTAGCTCTGATCCTGTGTGTGTTATGATTCAAACCCTTGGCTTACCATGTGCTCGGCTCCATGGCACCAGTCGTGCGAATCGAGCCAAACAGCAACCAAGCCTTGTTAATGTTTGACAATGCTCGGAAAGACTTGGAATATAACGGATGGCTCACCTTCGTGCAGTGATTTGAGGGTTTTAATTTAGTTGTGGCACAACAGTTCGCCACAACTTTCGATGGATGTAGAGACAAGGTGGGAGACATACAGTTGGAAATCGATAAGGAATTTATCAGTTCTGTTACAGGGCTACCTGCCACGGGCCAGCGCTGGTTCAAGAATTCGAAAGTGGAAGAGGTCCCATGGCCACTACTATTTGTCTCCCGAAAGGTCACCTCTTGTGACAGAGGTATGCCCATCTCTACGCTTAAAACTCGATGGCACGATACTTTGATGATAGTCAAACAGTTTGTGACCTGTGAAGGTCGATACAGACTCGTTTTCCTCTACCACCTGCGTTTGCTAATGAATTTTATGGGATACCCATTGAATTTGCCCTTTTACTTTCATCGTATCCTATATAAAATGTCGAAAAGGTTTAAAAGGAAGAAGACTGACAGTAGCCTATTCCACCATGGACTTATCAAGCTTATCATTGTTTATCATTTGAGTTTACATGGTGATAGTTGGAGAGCTTTCGTCGCTCGAAATGGTTTCGATGACATAGACCCTGTCCAGGTTGACAAACCTGTGGTGACTGAAGCCAAGGTTGAGCCACCTGTTCCCTTCCATATCCTATTTCCCTCTCCTAAGCTTTCGGTCGACCCTGCGGTTGACTTACCAGACGTTGGAACTGAGAATGTCGAGGCTATAAAGAAACCTATGAGAAAAAATCCCAAGGAAAACCCTACTGCTAATGCTAAGGGTAAAAAGAACGCTCGGCTTATTTCAAGAATGGCTAGGAACAAACCTAAACCCTCTGCTGAGTCAAAGCCTATTGTACCTAGTGAGGATTCGGACTCTGTCGTAGAACGTTTCTTAGCCAGTGAGTACCCTTACTCGCAGGGTTTATGCCTCGATCCACCTTATGATTTCGTGACAAATCTTCCCCCCTACCTGAGAAACGATCCCAGATACCCAGGGATTATATTGCTTAACGAAACCCTCATCAATGTGATCAAACCCTCACACGCACTTTCAAACCCCACACATTCTTCATGTGACCAATGCGATTTATGGTTGGAACGATACTACATCGATGTTCCCCTACTCCAATCGAAAATTCAATCACTGGAAGATCAAATTGCAGTGTTGACCAGTCAGAGAGACCAACTCCAAGCAACTGATAAAAAGCAGAAGACGACAGGCTCCATCCTTTTCAAGAATGTTGAATCGGCCACAGTCCTTATCAACTCTAAATTGTCCTGACCAAGCCGTCTCGTCGCCATACAGGTATGGATTTTAAATCGTTTTGGTTTTGTGAGTGACCATGAGTAATATAGTGATTGAAATTTGATTTTCGAATAGCTCTGTTTATATTTCTAAATGGCTCTGTAATAATGCATTCGTTCTGTATATTGTGTTGCTTTGCTAAAAATAAATTAAATTTCGTTTTAGATACATGAGTTGATCATTCCCAGTTTAGACACCAATAGATTTTCATTCGGATTTGATTGGTCTTCGTTTGAATTTGATTTGTTGGTTTGCCTAATTGAGTTAACGAAATTGATGGTTTGCTTTCAATTCAATTCGTTTCATATCCACTCCGAATAGGAAGTCTCATGCTCAGTTTAGAATACGATCATGTTTGGATTTGATTTTGTTATGGTTTGTATGCTATTATTGGTAAACGATTTCAATGAGTTTGGTTGTTACGATATGTTGTGTCATATAATTTTCCAAATCGGGAATACCACTCTGTTCAATTTAATTTGGAAAGAACTACTATGTTTTTATAAAAAAAATGATCTCATTTAAGCCTGTGCAAATGCGCCTGAATCATGGAATGGATTTGATTCATGACAACTATGCTAAACCCAACCGATTGATTCGCTTGATTGGATTGTTGTTAGTTGGATCATTTTCATGAGTTAGATTCATATCATAAATGAATGCTCTGTTTGATTTTAAATTTGCAAAACGAATTGATTGACTGTGTTATCTCTACCAAATCCGGTTACAATTCGTTTGAGTGGAACGATTTTGGTCAAGGTCAAACGATCTTGTTTACCCTAGTTGCAAAAACAAACAATCGGATATCTCATATGAACTCTGTTACACCTTGTTACAATTTCGTTTGTGGACAGTTACGCGCCAGTGTTGGTTTAATTCGCTTATGGTATAAATTGTTTGCTATGTCGTTACAGCTATAATGAATTGTAAATGATTTTGTTTGGATTCGATCGTATCTTTTTTTTAAACATTACCTATGATTTGTTTTGATTATATCAGTTTCAATCGAATATCAAACGATTTCTCAATGGTTAATTATGATCTTGTTCGTTCGATTTTGTGGTAACCAAAGAAACAGAGTACACCTATCTCTGTATTCGGTTGAATGATTTTTTATCCTGTTTGATTTCGAATGGTATAACAAATTCAAATTGAATGATTCGTTTTTAAATAGCTATTGGATGTCAATTAAATTGAATTCTTTAAAATATTTTCAATCGATTTCAATGTTGATTTTGTGTCTTATTTAGACTAGCTATAGAATCGCAAGATTCTGTAGCTAGTCTATAGAATTAGATTTTTACCATTTTATTAATAAAAGATCCTTCTAACTTGTCTATTTTTGACCCTTTTCAGGTAAATTCGAATTGCATGGGATATGATGGACAGTCTAGGGGATGTTTGTGTGTTTTAGTTTTATTGTAGTTTCCTAGTTTAGTTAAACTTGGGATATCTTCCCAGATTTATGTAAACAGTTTTGATAACTTCCACAGGGAGGTTTTACCCTATGGAAAACTTATAAATACTTATTATTTTTGTAATAAGGATCATCCTCACTTGTGGGAGAACCAGGCTATGGATTTCTAATATAAACTGAGACAGGAGTTGATGTTCTGCTACAACTTTCGCTTTTCATAATATCAATATTTTGTTTCATGTTTATGTTTATCAATTTTATTTTGATTGGTGACTACTTTAGCTATCATAGTCTTTTGCGAAATGATATGATTTAATCAATATGATCCATGTCTGATTTCTTTCATTACTTAAAAATACAGCAATTATTTGATTCAGTTCATGAATGACAGATTTCTCTTCTTCATCAATTGAATTATTATGTATAGATATTTTCATACAGGTTTATCTAATTGTAGAGATTTATAAATTATAAGATTGTTGTTATTTTTAAGTCTTGTTTGTCCTGTAATCAAACTTAAAGAGCACTGCAGCTATCGTTTACGAGAAGCTCCTGGATTATTCGGTGTGGATTTCCTCTCTCCGATCTGCTAGAACAGTCATCATACACAGGGCAAATCTGGAGCGTTTCTCTAGGTCTTATTATTTGTGATTTATTTTCGTTAATTTGTTTAGTATAATTCAAGTAATTTGATTAGATATATTTGTAGTTTAGATTAGTGATTTAGTTAAATTAGTTTTCTTTTTTATTTCTTGTTCATAAAATTATAAAATCAACAAAAATCTATTTTTCTGTCTTAGGGCAGAATATTAATGAGTTTTTCAGGTTTTATTTAAATCTGTAAATTGTGGATATTGTACATTTTGTGAATAAGTTATATTTCAGTTAGTAGTTAGAGTTAGTATAGTATGAGTTAGTAGTTTGTATATATAGTTAGTTAGATTAGTTTAGTTTGTTTTAATAATTAGTTTTATTTTAGTTTGTTTAATAGTTAGTTTTAGTTAGATTAGTTTATTAGTTTGTTTTTTTTGTTTTTTTTTTGGTTAGATTAGTTAGATTAGTTAGTTTAGAATAGTTTTATTTTTGTTTTATTTAGGAACTTATATCGGCTAACGGAGCCGCTAAACCCGTTAGGGTGGTTCATCCCAAACGGCTTGGGTTATTAGACAACCCCGGACCGGTTCCACTCTCTCAGTTGACAGACGGTCATTTTCGCCCGTCAACAAATGGCGCTAGAAGGAGGGCCTGAATTTAATTAATGGCACGATGTGGTCGCAAGACTCCTCCTCCATCGAATTGTTCACCTATAGTGACTAGAAGCCATTCAAACGATATTATTCCCCTTCAAACAGCAACTACTTCAACCGAAGATCCACAGATCACAGTTGAGCCAGCAACCCCTAATCCTACAGGTGGTGACATACAAGAGATTGTTCGTCAATCTCTTATTAAAACACATAGTGCCTTAGCCCGTTTAAGGCAACCTAGCCGTCCGTGGGGCCAACCTTTGGATTTCTCTGATATCAAAGAACAATTAGGAGGCATTGATCCTACTGTGAATCCTTCAGATCCAATCTTAAATCCTGCTGGAGGAGGATTTGGGATACCCCCTTCACCACCTCCATCATCTCCTTCCTCTTCTGGAGGAGATTCCTCTGACGAAGGCAATTCCCCTTCTCAGCCTTCCACACCCACTACCCCGATGGAAAATCAGAACAACCCTGCTAGACCATGGCTTGACCAGGATGTCGTAGTCGTACCTAGAGCTCAGCACCCTTTACCTAAGCATCCAGAGAAATGGCTTCCCAAGTTTGATCCTTATTCAAAACAGATCGCTGAATATCACATTAAAAAATTTATGTTAGCCATAAGACACCACAATGTTGAACATGAAGAAGTTTTATGTAGGTTGTTCCCTTATACCTTCAAGGGAAATGCATCCACATGGTACTTTTCCCAACAACCCCATACCATTGTGTCTTGGGAAAAGTTCGAGTCGTGCTTTTTGGAAAAATTCGGAGACGGTAAACCTCTGGAAGTCCTAGTCATGGATCTTTCTAGCTTAGAAATGAACCCAAAAGAAAAAGTTAAAGACTTTAATCAAAGATTCTTAACACTTAAAAACCGAATCCCTGCGGATTCCATGCCTGTCAAGAGTCTTATAATAGCTTACTACACTAAATCTTTGCATCAAAGTATAGCTATTTGGGTTAAACGATCTAAGAAATCCACGTTTTTAGAAGCCTTCGAGGAGGCTAGCCAGATTGAAAAAGACATACTTAGTCTTAAAGACTCTACTAGCAACGAAACTGAGACTAGTCCTTCTTCCAGAAAGAAGATCGAAATCCTCCCCAGACCTACTCAAAGTAAAACACCACCTGAAACCTATGATTTAGAAAACTTAACCAAAGTTGTTCAAAAACTATCAAATCAAGTTATCGACTTGAAGAGGTTGACCGAAGAAGCTTCCATGAGCAAAGGACCTTACAAACCCCCATTCCGGAATCCGTTTCCTACCAACCGACCTAATCCAACCACTGAAGGCCTAAATCTAGAAAGCTTGCAATGTGCCCTTCAAACAATTCTAGAAGCCCAAGATAACTTGATGCCTCCTGAGATTTCTGAGGAGGTAGTTGAACAAGAGACAGTCCAAGAAGAATATTCTTCTCCAAACATTTTTGGACACTTCTTGGATAGCATCTTCCAAGCTAACTTCGAGACAGTACATCCCTATAACACCAGGAGTAAGATAGCCAACAAACTTTCTTCTGAAAACACTACAACTCCGCCTCCAAAGCAGTCTAAATCAGCTGAGACTAAACAGTGTAATGTGAACCCCAACTTAGATTATGATGTTGTTGAAGATCTTAAAAAGTTAAGGGCAAACATTTCTATTTATGATTTATTGAAATTTCCATTTCTGCTACAAAAAATGTTACAGAACATCTCGAAAAATGGAAAAAAAAAGGTAATTCTAATGGTAACAAGGTTGTGCAAAACAAAGTCCCTCAGAAGACTTCCACTAAAAATAACCCTGATCCTCAAGATAAAGGAAGCCTTCCTGTAAGTAATGTAAATAATGTAAATAATGTAGATAAAGTAGCTTTAGAAACTGCGATTAAAAAGCCACAAGCTACTACTCTGATTACTCGCAAAAACGTACCTCCTTTCTTATTAACTTTCGAAATTTTTAATAGAAATGTGCACAATTGTATGGTAGACTCAGGAGCGTCATCCAATGCGATGCCTTGGTCTGTTTGCCAGAAGATTAATGCTGAAGTTCAACCCTCGACTTTAAAAATCATACAACTTGATCGGACCAATGTTAAAGTTATAGGCGAACTAAAGAATGTGCTTATTAGGTTATCGTCTAACCCCAAGGTTCATCAGGTTATTGATATAATTGTTGTGGATATTCCAGAAGTGTATGGTTTGTTTTTGAGAAGGGACTGGTCAGAGCAGCTACATGGTTATTTCGCGATAGATTGGTCCCATCTATGGCTTCCAGAGAACGGAAAGTCTAATAAAATCAAAGTAAATCGTGAACGCTACCTTAAGTTCACGGTCACAGATTTGAACGATCCCAACGAACCGTATACACCTTCTATTTATTCACCTAAAGTACAAGGGATGGACACCTTCTTCGGAAACTTCATGGCCGAGGCTTCACCTATCACCAATCCAGAACAACAGTCCGAGATTGCAGCGTACGCACAGCCAACCGCTTCCACGCAATGTTCTCATGTACCCGATGGAAATCCAATCTGGTCTCTGTATTTCGACGGGTCAAAGTCCAAAGAAGGAGCTGGAGCAGGCTGTGTCATTATCGATCCGGCAGGTAACAAAACATTGATAGCATGTAGGTTGGAATTTGAATGTACTAACAATACTGCAGAATATGAGGCTTTACTGCAAGGTCTCAGAAAAGCTTCAGATATGAACATTCAAAATTTAATCGTCTTTGGCGACTCTGAAATAGTGGTTAGACAGGTAAGAGATTCCATCCACTATCTGTCTCTGTATCTCAAAAGTTACCATTCTGAGGCATGGAATTTAATGAATAAAGTTTCCGCTTTCAATATAAATTCTATCCCTAGATTGAATAACTCTGAAGCAGATTTATTAGCTAATGTAGCTTCTAAACTTCTTTCTGCAAAAGGCTTATCCCTAGATGCATTCTCCATTGAGATGTTGTTTCGGCCATACGTTCCTGACAACATCATGAATTGGAGAGTATTTGACGACCATCAGCAGATTATCAACTTTCTGCACATGGAAGAAACTTTTCAAGGCGCGGTGATAGACGAACAAACGCACAACAACAATTTGTGTGATTTCACGGTAATACCTGATCTGAGAACTCCTGAATCTCATCGGATATGGTAAACTCGATCCCAAAATCTGTAGTTAGATTAGAGAAGTTTTATGATTTTGAAGATAAATTTAAAAAGACGGTCAATTGTAAAACCAATAGTTCCTCATTATCTTATGAAAAGGTGAACTTAGGAACTAATGAAAATCCTCAATGCATCAATCTAGGGTTAGGGTGTTCTCGACAAGAAAAAGCTGCATTTATTAAATTATTCAAAGAATTTAAAGATGTCTTTGCATGGACATATGATGACCTTAAAACATCCAACCCTAATATCATACAGCATGTCATCCCCATGAAGCCCCAAACCTTACCCTTTCAACAAAAACTAAGGAAAATGCATCCTAAACTCGAACCGACCGTTCAAAAGGAATTGAATAAGCTCCTAAATGCTAAGATAATTTTCCTGTTAGACACACTCAGTGGTTTTCTAACCTTGTCCCAGTCCGGAAGAAAAGTAGGGAAATCTGACTTTGCGTCGATTTTCGAAACCTTAATAGGGTGTCTGATAAAGACAACTACCCTGTCCCACCCATGGAACAGATCCTTCAACAGGTATCCGGTTTCGAGAGGCTATCTTTACTAGATGGTTTCTCAGGATACAACCAAGTCCTGATGTCTCCACCAGACCAACTAAAAACTACCTTTCGTACTCCGTGGTTCACTTATGCTTATCGCAAAATGCCTTTTGGATTGATTAATGTCAGTGCCACTTTTCAGAGAGCAATGGACATTGCTTTCAGAGGCTTAATCACTCAATCCGTCGTAGTTTACCTAGATGATGTGACTGTATTTTCTAAAAACAAAAACGATCATCTAGCTCACTTACGAGTCGTCCTACTGCGATGTCACAAATACGGCATCTCCTTGAACCCCTACACCAATGTTTTGCAAACATCAATTTTTCATCGCAATTTTCAAATGAACGACACTTTTATTTTTTGCGACATTTGCATATCCACCTTCATTTTGTTTTCACGACTGTAAGCGTGAAAACTTATTCTTTCGAAGTCGCATTGAAATCATTATTTGAACTGTCATGATCTTTCTTGTCAATATGCCTATTGCGCTTACATTTCACCTATCGTTATGTAGCTGGCAGAACTTTCGAACTATACTCATTGAACATTCTTGTATTGATTGTGTGACTTGGTTTCATTGAGTTTGTAATGCATTGGAATTTGGATTTGCATTTTATTTGACCTACGTGACATTTGGTTTCATGAAAATACATGGGTGTTATGGTTAAATCCTTCATATATTTCTTTTAATATGATACCTATGTTTGTGTTTTCATAACTATTGGCTTGTTGATTATATGAATACCCATTGGTACATTGGTTAAACTATTGATTATATGAGTTGATACATTGGCGCACTTTTGGTTTTGGTTTTTAATTGAATGTTGATGGTTTAAAACTATGGCACAATGTTGATTGCGCGCGTTGGTTCTACCATTGATTTCATTGGTCAGCCTAGTGACTTGATTGTTGAACTATACAATAGTGGGTTGAACAGCTATGAAAGTCGGCGGTTGTACCTTGGCAATAATTGTTATGCATGGCAGAGATAAACTCCACCATCGTCGCACACTGGCATTTATTCCTATCCCTTATCCCCGTTCACTTTTGTTAGCTTGGGTAGCTTTGCTCCTGTGTGTGTTATGATTCAAACCCTCGGCTTACCATGTGCTCGGCTCCATGGCACCAGTCGTGCGAATCGAGCCAAACAGCAACCAAGCCTTGTTAATGTTTGACAATGCTCGGAAAGACTTGGAAGATAACGGATGGCTCACCTTCATGCAGCGATTTGAGGGTTTTAATTTAGTTGTGGCACAACAGTTCACCAAAAATTTCGATGGTTGTAGAGCCAAGGTGGGCGACATACAGTTGGAAATCGATGAGGAATTTATCAGTTCTGCTACAGGGCTACCTGCCACGAGCCAGCACTGGTTCAAGAATTCGAAAGTGGAAGAGGTCCCATGGCCACTACTATTTTTCTCCCAAAAGGTCACCTCTTGTGACAGAGGTATGCCCATCTTTGTGCTTAAAACTCGATGGCACGATACTTTGATGATAGTCAAACAGTTCATGACTTGTGAAGGTCGATACAGACTCGTTTTCCTCTACCACCTGCGTTTTCTAATAAATTTTATGGGATACCCGTTGAATTTGCCCTTTTACTTTCATCGTAGCCTATATAAAATGTCTAAAAGGTTTAAAAGGCAGAAGGTTGACAGTTGCATGTTCCACCATGGACTTATCAAGCTTATCATTGCTTATCATTTGAGTTTACATGGTGATAGCTGGAGAGATTTCGTCGCTTGAAATCTTTTCGATGACATAGACCCTGTCCAGGTTGACAAACCTGTGGTGACTGAAGCCAAGGTTGAGCCACCTGTTCCCTTCCATATCCTATTTCCCTCTCCTAAGCTTTCGATCAACCCTGCGGTTGAATTACCAGACGTTGGAACTAAGAATGTCGAGGCTATAAAGAAACCTATGAGCAAAAATCCCAAGGCAAACCCTACTGCTAATGCTAAGGGTAAAAAGAACGCTCGAATTATTTCAAGAATGGATAGGAAATAACCTAAACCCTCTACTGAGTCAAATCCTATTGTACTTAGTGAGGATTCGGACTCTGACGTAGAATGTTTCTTAGCCAGCAAGTACCCTTACTCGCAGGGTTTATGCCCCGAGACACCTTATGATTTCGTGACAAATATTCCCCCCTGCCTAAGAAACGATCCCAGTTACCCAGGGATTAAATTGCTTAACGAAACCCTCAGCAATGTGATCAAACCCTCACCCGCACTTTCAAACCCCACACAGTCTTCCTCTGACCAATGTGATTTATGGTTGGAACAATACTACATCGATGTTCCCCTACTCCAATCGAAAATTCAATCACTAGAAGATCAAATTGCAGTGTTGACCAGTCAGAGAGACCAACTCCAAGCAACTGATAAAAAGCAGAAGACGACAGGCTCCATCCTTTTCAAGAATGTTGAATCGGCCACAGTCGTTATCAACTCTAAATTGTCGTGACCAAGCCGTCTCGTTGCCATACAGGTATGGATTTTAAATCGTTTTGGTTTTGTGAGTGACCATGAGTAATATAGTGATTGAAATTTGATTTTCGAATAGCTCTGTTTATATTTCGAAATGGCTCTGTAATAATGCGTTCGTCCTGTATATTGTGTTGCTTTGCTAAAAATAAATTAAATTTCGTTTTAGATACATGAGTTGATCATTCCCAGTTTAGACACCAATAGATTTTCATTCGGATTTGATTGGTCTTCGTTTGAATTTGATTTGTTGGTTTGCCTGATTGAGTTAACAAAAATGATGGTTTGCTTTCAATTCAATTCGTTTCGTATCCACTCCGAACAGGAAGTCTCATGCTCAATTTAGAATACGATCATGTTTGGATTTGATTTCGTTATGGTTCGTATGCTGTGATTGGTAAACGATTTCAATGAGTTTGGTTGTTATGATATGTTGTGTCATATAATTTTCCAAATCGGGAATACCACTCTGTTCAATTTAATTTGGAAAGAACTACTCTGTTTTTATAAAAACAATGATCTCATTTAAGCCTGTGCAAATGCGCCCGAATCATGGAATGGATTTGATTCATGAAAACTATGCTAAACCCAGCCGATTGATTCGCTTGATTGGATTGTTGTTAGTTCGATCATTTTCATGAGTTAGATTTGTATCATAAATGAATGCTCTGTTTGATTTTAAATTTGCAAAACGAATTGATTGACTGTGTTATCTCTACCAAATCCAGTTACAATTCGTTTGAGTGGAACGATTTTGGTCAAGGTCAATCGATCTTGTTTACCCCAGTTGCAAAAACAAACAATCGGATATCTCATACGAACTCTGTTACACCTTGTTACGATTTCGTTTGTGGACAGTTACGCGCCAGTGTTGGTTTAATTCACTTATGGTATAAATTGTTTGCTATGTCGTTACAGCTATAAGGAATTGTAAATTATTTTGTTTGGATTCGATCGTATCTTCTGTTTAAACATTACCTATGATTTGTTTTGATTATATCGGTTTCAATCGAATATCAAACGATTTCTCAACGGTTAATTATCATCCTGTTCATTTGATTTTGTGGTAACCAAAGAAACAGAGTACACCTATCTCTGTATTCGGTTGAATGATTTTTGATCATGTTTGATTTCGAATGGTATAACAAATTCAAATTGAATGATTCATTTTCAAATAGCTGTTGGATGTCAATTAAATTGAATTCTTTAAAAGATTTTCAATCGATTTCAATTTTGATTCTGTGTCTTATTTAGACGAGCTACAGAATCGCAAGATTTTGTAGCTAGTCTATAGAATTAGATTTTTACCATTTTATGAATAAAAGATCCTTCTAACTCTTCTATTTTTGACCCTTTTCAAGTAAATTTGAATTGCATGGGACATGTTGGACAGTCTAGGGGATGTTTGTGTGTTTTAGTTTTATTGTAGTTTCCTAGTTTAGTTAAACTTGGGATATCTTCCCAGATTTATGTAAACAGTTTTGATAACTTCCACAGGGAGGTTTTACCCTATGGAAAACTTATAAATACTTATTATTATTGTAATAAGGATCATCCTCACTTGTGGGAGAACCAGGCTATGGATTTCTAATACAAACTGAGACAGAAGTTGATGTTCTGCTACAACTTCCACTTTTCATAATATCAATCTTTTGTTCCATGTTTATGTTTATCAATTTGCATTTGATTAGTGATTACTTTAGCTATCATAGTCTTTTGAAAAATGATATGATTTAATCAATATGATCCATGTCTGATTTCTTTCATTACTTAAAAATACAGCAATTATTTGATTCAGTTCATGAATGACAGATTTCTCTTCTTCATCAATTGAATTATTATGTATAGATCTTTGCATACAGGTTTATCTAATTGTAGATATTTATAAATTATAAGATTGTTGTTATTTTTATGTCTTGTTTGTC
>WSFP011409249.1:0-24895 GCA_009831015.1 Picea engelmannii
CTCATTGCCCCCTTTCTTCTTGGTGCTTTGTTTTCACTAATAGATCAGCCTCAAACATTGGTGACATGGGTCTTTGGTTCTTTTTGTTTCTATGTCCCTATGCTCATGAATTTAGTTTTTATTGCATCTTTTAGTTTAATTCTTAATTGTAGCTTTTATTTTCCTTCCCTAACTCTTTTCTCTACAGCAGACCCAACTGAGCTTGCAAGCACCTCTGTTTTGCTCACCAAGGTGACGAAAGAGGCACAACACACACTGCCCCAAGCTATTAGCAGTGGGTCACCCCCGATCTAGGACTAAACTCCACCCAAGGTAAAGGAAATACTAGGCTAGGCTGAGTCTACATAAATTTGCACAATGTAACATGAAGGGTTCCCTCCAATGAGCCTACTTACGCCCACCGCTCACAGACTCTCATTCCCTACATTCGTGTCCCACCTCAGGAATATACACCTTCACTATTCCATAGTCCATCAACTATACACTTCCTTTTTAGGGCTTCAGTAATAGGCTAGATCAGGAATTCTCAGAGCTTTGTAGCTGCTACAGGACTCCCTCCAGGAGAAATGACTTCCCCAACAATCTCTCACCTGAAGAGAGTTTCTCACAAGATTAACAACTTGATTCTTCAATCCAAAGGCCTGAAAACCTGCATCTTCAAAACCATAGGCCCAACAACCTACTTCTTCAATCTATATCTTAAGTCAAATGATTAAGAATAACAACAAAATCGGGTAAGGCAGGGTATGAGCTCAACAAAAATACCAGTGTGCGCAAGTTATAGAGGTTCACGATGGAAGAGGGTTCAACACTGGAAAAAAATGGTTGACTCCATTCTTGCCCAGTGCGTGAGTGAATGACACAAAGATTCCCAAAATAGATGAATTCTCCAGATATATTTGCATGCGTCCTGGATGACACATGGATCTCCAGGAGCTCGCTCCTCTCCACTTGGACTTCGTTCCTCTCCCCAAATGAACTTAGGACAATAGGTTATGTCGAAACCTTATCCTTTTAGGAATATATTATAATATTCCTTGGAGGCAATCCCTCAATATTATCCCCCCTTCCTAGCCTCTTAGCCCCCTTTTCTTTCCCTTCCTAATGGAGCTTAGTCCCCCATCATTGTTTATCGTGGTTGGTCTACACACAACGATGTATTATATTAATGATATGAGTGTTACATATACAAAAATAGGCTCATTGGCCTTTGCATCTAGGATCACTGGCCTAATCATCACATAATCCTCCTAGCTTATACATACTTGGCTCACTAGCCTATAAACATCATTAAACATCATTACAATTCACCAGGGGATCAGTCTTGGGGTATTACAGAAGGCATAGCGAGTCGAGTAAGATGATGATAGCCTGTCGACTTCCTCGATGACAAAGAGACTTGAAGAAAAAATAGAGAAATTGTCGCAAACAATAAAAAATCTATATATACGATGTAATGAACTATGGTGCACCACATGCACTGAGGAAGGACATACAAAGGATAATTGTCCCTTAAATGAGCCCAAACAAAAAATAGGCGTCCACTGAATACAAGCTCATAAATACTGTAATATATGTGAATGCCTAACTGATCATAATATACAATATTGTCCATGTAATTTAAAAAATAAGAAGTGGTGCCACATATGTGAATCTTTTGATCATTAAACATATGAATTCCATCTAAATGCTCGAAATCAGAATAATATACGAACAATCTACCACATAGAAACCACTAATCAAACAAAGAACTACGGTCGAAGAGATGATTACTAGAGTGGTCATGGTTGAGGAGGCCGACGTGGATTTGGTGGTCGAGGTCGCGGATGACCATATTGTTTTAATTGCTGGAAAAATGATCACAATAGCACATATTTCCATATAAAAGACATCATTGATATGAAATTTTGCAATATATGCGGCATTGGAGATCATTCTTTAGAAGACTGTCCGATAGTACTTGACAAAATAATACCAAGAAAAAATGTGAATCTACTACATGCAATATCCAAGGAAGAGGTGAGAAAATCCAAAAAATTACATATTGTTACAAGATCAGGCTTAGGACAAGATATTCACTCTCCACCACAAAATTACCAAAGAAAGAAGGCTAACAACTTCCCAAACTCAGATAAAAAAGAGAAAATCATGAGAGAAGCTTTTAAATTCTTCAGGAATTCCACAGAATATCAACAAAACCCATGAAGTTGAAATGAAGACACCATCCAGGAATTTTTTGTAGCTCCTCGAAGAAAAACATTCGATAGGTAGGTTGTTGGATCTACTCAACATATTGCGAGAATACAAAGATGGTCAGAAACTGACCAAGGATGCAAACCACCTCTCTTATAACACAAATTATGATCCATGAGTCGACTTGGAGATTGAGGGAATGATGGTGAATAAGGTGGTCGTTGATTTTGGTTTGCAAGTCAATATTCTACCACGAGAAATATGGGTACGAATGAGCCGACCCAACCTAGCACCCACGTTGAATTATCTTAAGTTAGTCAATCAAATATTAATAGAACTAATTGAAATATTGAGAAATGTCGACACTTAGATTATGGGAATACCAAATTTGGTCGAATTCAAAGTGATCGACCTTATTGAAGGAATGTCGGTATATACAACTCTTATTGGTCGACCATGGGGTCGATGAATGAAAGTGACTGTCTCCCTGGAAAGAGATAGAATTAAATTGAAAGGAAGTGGGAGAAAAATAATTATTCCCCTGGATCCAAAGGAAGGAAAACCATGGATGGAGTCATGGGATGAGGATCAAGAAGCCATATTCCTATATAAGATAAAAAACAAACAAAAATATTATATATAATCGACCGCATAAGGATAAATTTTGAGAGAATCCCCCATGTCAATCGGGCATAATTCTGACTCCGCCTTATACAACTGGAAAATAGAAAATTACAAAGCACATGTGAAAGATTCTTGTTCTATTGAAATTATTCCAAAGAAACATCTTAAGACATCATGTTATTCAATCTAGGATGTACCAAAAGTATATGAAAAGTTAACTCAACAAAATCCCACTCTTATACGAACCAACAATCAAACAAGAAAACCCTATGATACATTAAGTTGTATGCCCCTTCAACCCATGTCGAAGAAGTGACAAAGTCCATAGGAGACCAAGGGAGGATACAATTTATTGTGGAGGCTTTCACAGGCCAAGCTGGAAGATGGTGGGAAACACATTCCCACTGATTACAAACATGGACAACTGTGTAGACATACTTTGTTGAAATATTTGGAGACAAGAAATTATCCAAAGATGCAGATATTCCCACATTCAAACTCGATTATGACCTAATAGAACACATTCAATGTTGCGAAAGAGAATGGATAAAAATAGGATATAAGGATGAAAGGGTATCTCCCCATATGTTTCCAAGTTACATTAAACGACATACCAAAAAAATGGTATAATATTGAAGAAGCACATGACCATACATCAAGATGGGTAGAAATTAAATAAAATTGTATACAAGACTTTGAATTCAATCCAGAAGAGGAACACTTGAAAGATGAAACACAACAGATAAAAAGCTTTCTAGAAAATCCTTCACCAATTGTACAGAAAGAAAAAGTAAAGATGTCAGTTGACGAATGATCGACATTGACTTGCAATTTTGTGTTGGTAGAAAACAAAGAAATATCAACCACATGAAGGATCGACATGGAGAATATAAAATGGCCAAGACAGAGCTTCCAGTGGAAGAAAGACCGCCTGACACTGCAGAATCATGTGAAGCCAATATAAAGTATAGTCACGGAAGACAAAGAAGACCAGTAACAACTCGACTTCCCAAAAAGTTTTACAAAAATTGAAGAAGGAGAATTCCTTCTCATCGAAGCTAAGCCACCAGAATGGATGGATGCGAAAATAAAAACAAAGGAATTCAACATATCAAATGATGATAGACAAAAAATGGTAAGAATAGGGGATTATTGGTCTGACAAGCAAACAATCGACATAGTCAATCTACTAAAATAATATCAAGATGTTTTTTCACATGACTACAAGGATTTGAAAGGACTTGTAGAGGAAATGGGTAAAATGAATATTGCACTTATTCTAGGAGAAAAACCAATAAAAACAACCGTACAAGTTAGCACATAAATATAAACCGATCGTTCAAAAAGAGATCAAAGGAATTATACAAGAAGGAATTATCCATCCTATCGACAAGGAAGAATGGGCAAGCCTCATGGTGGTGCAACCAAAGAAACATGACCCTAAAAAAATGAGAATTTGTGTCGATTTCCAGGGACTCAACAAATAGACTGTGACAGATATTTTTCCCACCCCCTTTGCTGATGAAATTATTAATGAAGTCGGTAGTCATGAATGTTATTCATTCACTGATGGGTTCTCAAGATATAACCAGGTGCCAATAGAAAAATAAGATTAGGAAAAAGCAACATTTGTGTCAGAATTTGGATCTTTCACTTACAGAGTAATGCCCTTCGGACTAAAGAACATGCCAACAGTTTTTTCGAGAATAGTAGTTAAATCATTTCAAGAGTATATCTACAAAACTATGGTTGTATACTTTGATGACTCGAAAATATATAGTCTATTAAAAAATCACATACAATGGCTTTGAATTATGCTAGAATGCTGCAGATAGATTGAACTATCACTAAACATCAGGAAATGCATATCTTCCACACCTATTGGAACCTTGCTAGGACATGTGGTATAAATATGGTGTAAAGGTTGACATGGCTAATATTAATATTATCCTTGATCTAAAACCACCCGTGAATAAAAAACACATAAAAATGCTATTGGGTCATACTGGCTATTATAGAAAGTTTATATGCCACTACTCAGACATCACCTTCCCAATGGATGAGACTTTAGGAAAAGATATTGAATTCAAATGGAGCCAGGACTGCCAAGAATCCATCATAATTAAAGAAGAAGTTGGTCAAAGCACCCATTCTCAAATTTCCAGTCTAGTCAAGAACATTTCATGTCCATGTCGATGCGTCCAATGTAGCTATCAAGTCGGTTTTAGCTTAGACATATGATGACACAATGGACCACCCAAATGTGTATTCAATTTAGAAAATGAATAAAGAAGAAAGAAACTATTCAACTACAAAAAGGGAATCTCTATCGATGGTTTTTAGTCTACAAAAGTTCCGTCACTATTTACTTGCAAATCCCTTTACATTTTTCACAGACCATAATGCATTGAAATAATTGGTCAATAAACCAGTTCATCTATGAAATATTTTTCATTGGTTACTATTATTTCATAAATTTGAGTTCGACATAATCATACAACCATGGAAAAAGAATGTCTGACCCGATCACCTTTCATGACTAGAAACATGAGAAGATCCGATAGGAATTGATGATGACCTTCCAGATGCACACTTATTTAGAGTCAAAGCTGCCACTAAATATTTAGAAGATATTTCCAATTTATTATAGGAAGGAAAGGCCCCAGAGGACCTCCCAACAAACAAAAATAAAGTTGTAGCCATGAAATTTGCACCATTCACAATCATTAATGGATACTTATATAAAATGGGAATGGATTATGTTTTAAGAATATGCATGCCAGAACATGAACGAGAGGATATCATCAATGAAGCCCATGCAAGAGTAGTTGGAGGACATTTTTAGGCCGACACAATAGCTATAAAGGTACTAGAAGCAGGCCCGTGGCGACCAACTTTGCATAAATACTGTCAGATCAAGTAAAAAAATGTGATAGTTGTCAGATGCTTGGACGACCTTTGTGGAAAAATGAAATTCCACTTAGTTCAATAAAATCTAATCAATATTTTGAAATTTGGGATATCGACTTCATCGAGCCATTTCCACAAAGGGAAATAAGAACTGGTGCCAAGTACATCATTACTGCGGTTGAGTATGTGACCAAATGGGTAGAAGCTGAGCCAGTCGAATCCTGTACCAAATAGGTAGAAGCTAAATTTATTTATGAAAACATAATTACAAGGTTTGGTTGTCCTCTGACACTAATCAATGACTAGTGAACTCACTTTGTGAATAAAACAATTAAAATTATACTAGAAAAATTCTCAATCGACCATAGAAAAACAACATCTTATCACCCACAAGCAAATGGGGAAATCAAATCCTTTAATAAAACATTATGTAAAGAACTTACAAAGATTTGTGGCATAAACAAATATGATTGGGATGATAAGATTCCTGCAATCCTCTGGGTGTATAGATCAACATTCAAAAGATCAACTGGGAAAACTCCATTCAAGCTAGTCTACAACTAGGAAGCTGTTATCCCCTTACAATTTTGGGCCAATTCCGACAGGGTGGCAGCTATAGCAAAGTTTGATGAGAGAAACAATATGAATGACTGACTATACCAACTAAACAAGATGGAAGAAGAAAGGTTAATAGAGATACATCACCAATAGGTTTAGCAACAACAACAAAAATCATGGCACAATCATCACATAAAGAAAAAACATATAAAAGAGGGAGACTTAGTCTTATTGTATGATAGTTGCATAAAAGGAAAACCCAGAAAATTGGAAATAGCATGGCTAGGGCCTTATGTCGTGGAAGATATTCAATTGAATGGAGTGGTCCAACTTAGAACATTATTGGGGAAACTATTTAAGAAAGTAATTAATGGTGCCCGTTTTAAAAAGTATCATGTATAAAAGAAAAGAACCTCATTGGCAAATTATCACAGGGAGTTGCCAACAGGAACAGACTAAACAGACTAATCATACTTATGATAAATAAACCTTTCTTAAAATTAATAAACAAAAAACAATTAGACAAATTTAGGCATAGAAAATTGAAAACATAAGTATTTAAGAACAACCATAACGCTAAAGGAAAGAAACAATAAAGTAAAATGGAGAGAGAAAGCAAACCTTGGTCGAGCCTGAGACAAAGTAGCAGAATATATTCTCGACATTCCACATCTTCGACCAACTTAATACAAATATGCATAAGAAGAGAATCAAGAGAATGGATCAGGCTGGGAGCGAGAATAGATCATATGAGCACAGACCAAGAGAACACAAATCAAATTGGTATGAAAAAAGATGAAATCATTCAGACTTAGCCAAATTTAGAAAAATGAATGAGTAAACAAGCCATCAATGACATTGACTAAGTCAATCCATTAATAAAAATTGATAAAAAATAACCATCAATCGACCCACATATTGACCACGTATCAACAGAGGAAACCTTGTTGGACGGGTCCTGGACAATGCCAACCAAGAAAACACTGACGTTGGCAGAGACAGAGCATTCAATTCGAGATAGAAAAAGAGGGATAATGATAACATAATTAAAAATGATCGATGTAATGATGAAAATTATGTTGCAACTACCTACAATTTATCTTAACACGCACAACTTTCAAGGAAAAATCACTAGGATTAACGCACAAGGGATTTTTCATGAGCATTTGTTCAACAATCGTAGGGATATCCGCATGCCAAAGGAGCCACACACATTCAGGAACTACCCAATTATGATAAACCATATATGTTAATGTACCTCAAAGTAGTTGCACTCATAACAACATGATTTGAATCAACAACTACCTCCTTTCCTGTACTTCGAAATCTGGGATATTGAACGACGTGCGGGGAATTTTCACTACCATTTCGAATTAGATTCAATATCATGAATGTAAAACCTATATAACAAATCCAAGTAAGGAAAAAATTCACTATGTGGAAAGCTAATTATTAGAATAGAGACCATGAGGTGTGCACAGTTAATAGATGATGACCCTCCTAAATAATCCATAATTCAGAAGCAGGTCAACCATATTGGTCCAAATGTGAGAAGAGGAATTTTCCCTTCACATAAAGGCACATGGGGCTCCTTTGGGGTTTCCACAACCCATTGGTGAAAGTAGCAAGAATCAATGTTTCTTTCCCTCGATGCAGAACACAAATCTGGAAAAAACCTTCCAAGAAACACTCCAGTGCAAGAAGAGATGACTGTGAAACCAAACCAAGGGTGTCACGAAAATAGGTAATTAGGAAATAAAAATATCGTAAATGGTATTAAGGAAGCAACCTACTCACAAGAAAATGAAATATCCAACCCAATAAAGCACTGTTGGCATAGGGGTAGACCCAGGGTTCAATGCTCAAGAGCGCACCAACAAAGCCCTAACTACAGGCCCTTTCAGCAACACCTGCGAAGCAGATGAAGTCTCACCCGAGGTAGAGGTAGTGGTGGTTGCAAGACTCAAGTGTCTAAAAACTTAGCTGGGACACAGATCTATGATTCTATCCTTATAGGGCATTTAGCATAGATCATTCATTAGTATTTAACCCTTATTATACTTCACATACAACACAAAGCTTCGCGGTGAATACTCAAATGTACATTGTTTCAACATTTACCCTTAGTAACCCATATCATATCTAGTAGATCCGCACTAAGCATCCTTATACACATCAGATCTAACTATCATATATATATCTAAGAAGCACAGAGCATAAGTGGATATCAAAGCACGTAGCATAAGAAAAGATAAATGCATTGAACCAAAGCACAGAGCATGACACACATATTTACGTGGTTCACCCCCCCCCTTGGGGCTATGTCCAAAAGATATTCTTCTTTATTAGTATCTTCAATCTTTAGTTACAACACAGAGCCTCAAACCCTTATTCACATAGGACAAAAGATCTACGTAGCTCGCTAGATCCTTCTTCCTTACACCTCAGCACAAAGCCTTCTATAATCTCTTACAATGACTTGCACTTAGATCTGCAAGCCTCTTACAATCATGCACAGAGCATCTATAATCCACATCCAATCACATAGATCCAACTACTAGCACTAAGCCATTGACCATCCTTACATTGCCTAAGTATCTATTTATAAATTACAAAAGTGGGCCTAAGCATGGGTAAATCCATGAGCTGACATCCCTTTTCCATTACATTAACCCAAAACCCTAAAAGAGGCCCAAAAGTGGACCAAGGTCCTATGATCTCTGCTTCGCTTGGTGCTCCATATTTGACAGGGTGACGAAGTCCAAAAATGGTCAATTATGACCAAGTGTTCCTCAAAACTTGGTAAAGGGCCAACAAGCACAGGAACACCCAACACTCAAGATGCAACTAATTTGACCAACAATGGAGATCCAAACACAACATAATAGTCAGAAATTGTACTTAGGTTGGCCGACCATATAAAGATTTTGTCTCCTCTTCTTACATTTTTCTCTCTCTCTTCATATTCTACTTCTCCATATTGTAATATTATAATCAAAATATGAAAAAATTATTTTGTATAACCCCAATTTACTCAGGACGAGTAAGGAATTGAGGTTGGGGGAGATGTTGTAGGGGCTAGTCGACTCTGTCAACTAGACCCGACGATCGACTAAGAACTTGTTTGTCGACTGACATAGTTAGAAGTAGAAGTCGGTTGAAGTCTTTGTTAACCAACCCACCCAGGAATTTAAGTAATTACAACTACCTGAAAGAGTTATAAATAGACAAGCACATGAAGGCTCATATAGCTTCACGTGAGAGGTTATATGTAACTGTATTTTACTATTCTATCATATAATAAATGACTGTTCTTTGGGATCTCATTACTTGTGTATGTATTTACCTATATCGATGTGTATGCATGTATCTCTATGATGTCTATGTAAGGATCTACAATAACTCTCCCTACTTTCCCCTAGATTACAACAGGGTCATATCACTCATAACCCCCTTTATATTCACTATTATCCTTTTAGTTGTTTTATTATTATAGTAGTAATGTACCGACATACAAAACCAAAATATATTGCGGTAATGGTTACTCTCCCAGTTTGTAGTCAATGTATCATGCCATGTTTCAAACCTAAACCACATATATCTAAGCTTCTATCCAAGTTTGATTAAACATATACATGTAAAATTTAGAAGTCAATTTTTTTGGTATTACATTCCCCTCCCCCTTAAATTAGCACTAGCCTCAGTGCACTATCAAAAAAAAATAAAAATTCAGTATGCATCTCACATAGCATCCTCCAACTACCATGTCACCTCATTGGGATTATAATGTGCCCATTGGACCTTTAACTACCCTCTATCTATGTTCTCAAGTAATATGACTTTCCTATCAAGGATGCAAGATGGATTTACCTCGATGTCTCCATTTAGTTCTACTTCAATCAAATTGCAATCAATGATATGGTTAGGATCATGCACATATGATATCAACCCACCATGTCAGTTTCCCACAGGTGCAGATTTATAATTAAACTTTGTTGCAACTCCAACCTTGAGTTGCTCTCAAATTTTTTATATGGGCCCATTTCTCTCTGTTTACAGAGTCTAGAGTACTATGTTTCTCGCACCAGGCTGTATCAGTGCTTATCTACAATGCTCACATCCGAGCACTTATCTTTCTCATGACCAACTATTAGAACCTTATGCTTAAAGCCAAGTGATTTTCTTGTTTGGTTCTAATCCCTTCATGTCCATGTGATTAATAGTTGTGACTGAGTTCTTATTCCCTTAAGCTATTAAACCTTGTAGCTAATGATCTATGATGGATCTTCCAGTTCCATTGTGCCACTCGGTCTAGTGGTCATTGATCTATGCTCTACAATGTATGACTGCCACGTATAGCGGTCTTAGGACATCGAGACTTTTTAACACTTCCCAACTACTAGAACTCCCAATGGTCGCGGTCCATAATGATCTAGACCTTTGATCCCACTGGTGATCAACAATGGCAATCTCTTCCTCTACGATATCGTTCAACTATGGATCACCAACGATCCAGATCAAAAATCTAGTATGGGCTGTTGATTATATTTTAACTCGTGACATGGGCAACCACATAACTATAATCAGTCAAGAACCTTACTTTCACATGTTGGCCCCTGAGAGGGATCTGATGTCAACCTGACATATATCAGTCTCGACAAGGGCCATCGATCTACCTAATCAAGATCTAATTTTCACCGTCAATGGTTTTCCATGGAAACCATATATCGTGGGGCCTGGTCTCCACATATCACCTCATGTGTGGAGTTCCTTAAATCAATGTGATGTTTGTCATCATCGGGACCTCATAACTTTTACGCCCTCAAAAACTTAGAACATCCGATGCTCGTGGTCCACTATAACGAGAATCGTTGATTTGGTGGCTTGTACCAAATCTAATATGATTCGTTGATCTCATTCATCATAATGAGAATCGTTGATATGTATCTGGATCAAATGATCACGATTCTCCCTTAACTTCCTCATGTCTTCTAACTCTTGATACACTGTCGTCTGTCGATCTAACTCTTTATTTGACGGTTAGATATGTTCCTGTCACTAGTCTGTTAGGACTTCTATAGAGTCCTTCTAACTCTGATCCAACAATCAAGACTTAATGGTGGGGTGATCCTATGGTTATAAATGATCCTTGCTTCATGATATTGGTTGATGCAATTTGGATTGTTGATCCTTCCAGTGATAAACGATCAATGACTACTGTAGCTTCTATTGTGCACCCAACTTGTAACACTTGATTCTGCCTACACACAATCCTGCAACAACCACTCCGTGAGAGTCCATTATATACTTTTATATATTACATAGGAAGCATAAATAAAAACAAGTATAGAATCTCCACACTAATAAAGAGAATTAATAACCACATAAATTATTTTAATGAATCTCTGTACATAATTTACAGAAGGCATCCTCGCTCTTCTGTCCCGATTTACATTCAATTGGCCTCTAATTGGCTTGTTGTCCACACTCGACCTTTGACACACTCAATTCCTCTTTCTCACTCTATCTCTGCACACACCCTCCTAATTACCCGTAGGATTATAATTTTAATCATGGAAGGTCAACTTCCATCTCATCAACAAATCCCTAAGATTGTGGAACTAACAACCATAATAGGACTCTCGTTCTTTACAATTTATAAGGATCAAATGGAATAGAATCCTCCATGCTTAGGATACTCTATCTAAACTCAAATAATTGCTCAATTAAGATTTTACACTTCAAATAGGGAAAAACAAAACCTGTCCTTCTACAATCCCACTAAAACATGAGAAATTACATTAATTTGAAGTTTAGGGAACCCACTCCCTTAGTAAATGTAAATATCCCTATGTCAATCAACAAGGTTGATTTTTGAGGTGAAATGCTTCGACATCAGACTCCCAAGGTTAAAATTGTTCATGATATCATGATCACGTGTTCAATTACTTCATTCCCTTTGATGTTTTGCTACATGTTGTCTTCACTATTATCCTCCATATTCATGGATCCCAAATACTATGTTGTCACTACTTACTTGCATTGTTTCCTTGATTCTGTATTGTTGTTGTCTTCAATTCTCTAGGTCTCCAAATTTTATGTTGCAATTGTCCACTTGCCTTGTTGATGAAAACTTGTATAGTCAAATGTACTCTACTATTGATTATCCTTCTTACTTCAATATGCTTCCTCTTAGGAACTTTTATCATCAACATCCATATCTCATCAATCTCCATGTCTAACTTATCCTCTTGCTGGTACATCCCAATGCTACTTTGCTAAAACTTATTGTTGTTGCTACCCACTAGTTGTTGCATATCTTCTTCATCCATGCCACTATTGTATGAAAGTCTTATTTTTTTTCTCAAAATTGGCTTGAACTAAGTCTGCATTCTTTATATAGTCCTTTTCACCTATATCGCTTGCTAACCATTCCTCCAAAAACCTCAATTCTTTCTCAAAATATCTAAACATTTGCTCTGAATGTTGTACTTTAGGTTTAAATTCATCTTAAAGAAATAGTTTAGATTCTATTTCTCTAATTACAACTTCATGTTCATCATCACTTTCTATACCTGTGATCTCATAATCAGTTTGAAATTTAAAATTTACCTTAGTTTTCTTAGATGTTGTAAACACTTCTTTGTTACAAGGCACTTGTGAATATTTCTGCTCTTTGGCTGTAGTCTCCTTTTCTAACTCAGGTCCTCTCAACAACTTTTCCAACAAATCTAATTTCTCATCATACTTCCTGAGTATTGCATTTGAATTATTCTCATTGTCCTTCCCTTGGCTATCTTTATGAGCCAACTTTATCTTGCTTTCTACACCAACAGATTCCTGTAATTGTCCTCTAGTAAATGCATTACACAATTGTGTATGGGTATCCATTTTAACTTTATGATATTATGTGGTCTCATCCCCCTTCATATCTGTGACAACTTCAAATGACTATCCATTATCTACTAAACTTGCAATCATACACAAATTATGAGTTTAAAAATCATAAGACCCTATGGTGTCATTTGATGCTTATGGCATCATCATATATTCATGCTGCTTTGAACTTTCTACATAGTCCATGAGACTCTTAATAGGTCTCTCGTCAACATCTTCACCATGGCCCTCACCAAGGATTGATCCTTTTTTAGGTTCACAAAAGTGAACTTATATTTCTATCTTTAACCTTTTCTTAATCTCAACTTCTATGAGGTTTTGATTCCTCAATTGAGCACTCAACCTATGCTTCAGCTTCACCTGCAACATATGCCACTTCACCTCCTTTCACAAAATCCATATACATCCTTGTTCTTCCTCACCCTTTTGTAGCATTTCTATTAACACACTAAGATGTGCCTTCACCTCAGTTATCTCCCTTTCAAATTCCTCATCACTCAACTTTCTATGGATTACACTGGAACCTTTACTATGACCATCAGTAATCATTGTATTCCTTCATATAGGAGATTCCTCTTGTTCATTGTGAGTTGTATTCAAGCCTATGTAGCTCACCTATTTGAGAACTTCACTTGTCCTCATTCCTTCCAACCTTCAACTAGAACATGTTCTTTGCCATAGTCTCCAAGAAATTCCTTTGTCCTTTGTTACAATCCTCTTGATGTAACCACCATCACTGCTGCTTGTAATCAACCATTTCCTTCTCAAATTAGTTGAAAAAAAAAAGACCAATTTACCCCTTGTCTGAACCCATTCGAACATGTATTGTTGCAATCTTTCCAATTTATTTTGTCGGTTGTTCTGTTGTAGATATTCACTCTTCTATTACCTCCCTAAAGTAGACATTCTTTCCATTTCCTTAAAGAACTTCAATGCTCTTTTTGATCCAGAATTAGGAGCGGAATGAACTGATTAACATAATGAATATAATAAACATAGAGATATGAAGAACAACATAGATATCTAATGAACAATATATTCTATTGAATAAATGAAATAGGTTGAAACTGTAAAACTTCAGAACTGAAACACTTGCTCGAATGGTGGTAGTTATCTATGAGAATAGATGTGGTTTCTACATGCATCCATCTGAGCATAATGATTACAATGAGGCTCCAGAGGCATTTTTACCATTACTCATGAATGCCAAAACCCTAGACATACAAAAACCTAATCCTAGGAGATGAAATGCCAAAAGTTATGTTGGCCCCTATGGATAAGTTTGTACTTCAACTTCCCGGGGTCATAAATTTTGTATACGACCTTGATTTTAGGCATGTGGTAGCCTATTGGAAAGGTCTTTTGGTAGCTGTCAAACTCTAACTTGATCTACAATTTGACTATGGTGAGCCAAAAAAGCATTGTTTAGGGCCCCAAAATGGCCCTTGAAGTACAACAAGATGTGCTGACACCAAAACATACAAAATAAGATAGTTGGATTAAGTGGGAGGCCATGAGTATCCACTTGGAAGATGTGTAGGGATTCAGACAGCCCCAGAAGTGTGGAACCCACAATTACAAAGAAGTATAGAAAAATGTGTTGAACTAAGAATTGTTAAGAGGAGTGAGTTGGAATAGGTGGGTGGCCACCAATATCCACCTAGGTCAATCCTCCCCCATTAGGAATAAATCATCTCCATTGCGTTGATTTCCCCCATTAGGTGAGGAAACTTCTGTTGAATTTGGCCCCGGGTGACCCACTTTCCTTGGTGGAAGAGTTTCCCTACCTTGACAACTCGATAAAGCTGGATCCTCTACTAGAAAGTTCCCTTGACCTATGTGTCCACTATTTGATCAGTGGATGTATGTTCCATGCAGTTAGGGTTGAGCTCTGTTGGTGTCAACTGTTCTGCGATCTCCGAGATGTCCAATAATGATGGAAAATATGGCTGAAGGAGGTCCAAAATGGACACTGGGTGCAAGCCAATAAAGGGTGGAGTGTTGAGCTCAAAAGTATTGCTACCCACATCCTTGGTGATGGTGTAAGGCCCATAGTGAAGTGGGAGAATCTTTCAATGGGGCCCTACAAGACACTCCTTTTGAAAATGTATCTAGACCTTGTCTCCAACCTAAAATTGGTGCGACACCCTTTGTTTATCATGGCACTACTTGTACTTAGCATTGGATTTCTGCAAAATCTCATGGACCTATTGGTGGATGTGCTGAATCCACTCAATGAATCTGGTGGCTTTGTCGGTCTCAGACTGAACATGGGAGGAGTCTATCTATGTGGTTGCAAGAGGTAGTGCAACATCAAGGGGATCCAAGGGTTGGAATTCTAGTCCCACCTGAAATGGGCTATGGTCGATGGAGTTGTGGAGAGACTTGTTGTAATTGTGTTGAACATAAGGGAGAATATCATCCCATATACACAAATGCTTATATTTTTACAACCGCAGGATGTGCACAATCATCTAATTGACGACCTTTGTTTGAAAGTCTATTTGGGGGTGGAAAGCAGTGAATTTAGTGAGCTTGGTGTCCAACAGTGACCAGGTACTTGACCAAAATGTGTCAAGGAAGCTACTGTCCCAGTTGGAGATGATGGTCCGTGGTATCCCAAAGTGGACCCACAATTGTTTGAAGAATATCTTGGAAGTATCTTCTGCTGTGATGTTCTTCTTGTAGGATGTGAGGATGGCCATCTTCAAAAACCAATAAATGACCACAAAATCAAAATCATTGCCTTTCTTGGTGGATGGAAGGCCACACATGTAATCCATCGAGATGGATTCCCAAGGCTTCTCGGGGGTAGGAAGAGGTGTGTATAAGACTTTCTTCTTTATGGATGGCTTGGCAATGGCATAGACAATGCAAGATCTGATATACTTGTTGACATCATGTCGAATTTTTGGCCATTAAAATGTTTCTGGAGAATGACCATAGTTTTCTCCACGCCAAAATGTCATGCCATCCAACTATAGTGCACTTCCCAAATAAAATTTTCATGCTCACTTGTAGAAAAAAAGAGATGGCCTAGATGGCATAACAACCCGTCTTGAATGTGAAAATCAGTGATAGTCACCCATGTACCCAAAAAATGATAGGTGGTGGTGAATTTCAGATCTTGTTGATAAATCTAGGGCCACTTAGATGCCTCATGTCCATAGGAATGGAGCACAGTGGTGAGTGAAGCCATGGGAGGTCGACTGAGGAAATCAGCGACATGATTTGTAATCCATATCTTATACTTGATGTTGAGATGGAACTGCTGTAGGTAGGTGGACTACTTTTGTTGGCAGTCATTCTACAACTTCCTCTATGTCTGTATGAACTGTAGAGTCTTTTGATTAATGTGGGTGATCATATCCTTTCCCAGAATGTAATGTTTCCATTGACGACATGCTTGTACAATGGAATACATTTCCTTATCATAGGTGGGGTATTTACGGATAGTATCTGAGAGTGTCTCACTATGGTATGCCACTGGATGACCATGTTGAGTGATAATTGCACCCACAACATAGTCAGATGCATCAATCTCAATATCAAATGGTTTTTGGATATCAGGAAAGGAGATTACTGGAGCTGAGCACCTGAGATTCTTAATATAATCAAATTCGCATTGTTGTTCCTTCCCCTACAAGAAATTTTCCCTACCACCGCCCTTGGTCACATGGTTGAGTTCCCATGCAATATGGGAGAATCCCAACATGAACCATCGATAGAAGTTGGACAATCCCAAGAATATTCGAATCTTGGTTAGTGTTGTTGGGGCTGGTCAGTCACAGATGACTTGGATCTTAGTGGGATCAACATGTACCCCATGCTCATCAACAATGTATCCCAAGTACTGGACCCTTTTTATGCCAAAGGAACACTTTTCCAAGTTGGAATATATATTGTGCTACCACAAAGTGCTCAAAACCTGCTGAATATGCTGCATGTGCTCCTCCCAATTTCTACTGAAGATGAGGAAATCATCCAAATATACGACCACAAAAGAGTTGGTGAAGGGTCTCAATACATCATCCATCAACCTCATGAAAGTGGCTGGTTCATTTGTTAAGCCAAAGGGCATGAATAACCATTTGAAGAGACCTCCTTTAGATTTGAAAGTTGTCTTCCATACATCAGTTGGTTCGATGTGAACCTGGTGGTAGCCATAATTTAGGTCAATTTTGCTGAAGAAATTCCCCCCCTTCAGTTTTTCAAGAAGGTCATCAATCCTGGGAATTGGGTACTAATTTCTAACTATGATTTTGTTTAATGATCTATAATCAATGCAGAGTCTCCAAGTCCCATCCTTCTTCTGCACCAATACAATTGGGCTTCTACAAGAGGAGGATCTGGGTCTGATGTGCCCCTTTGTAAGATGCTCTTGGATCTGGCACTTGATTTCATCATTTTCCATCAGTGAGTGATGATAGACTGCTCCATTAGGAAGGGGTGAACTGGGGGTTATATCAATTGGATGCTTGACTTGGAAGTTCTTCGGTACCCCAATGGGTGAGGAGAAGATGTCTCTGTACTCTTCCATGATCCTCTCCACTTGGTTCTGCTGCAAAGAGAGGCTTTGTGTAGAGGCCACAGATGTGGGGGTGACCTTCTGCTTACTGTGAGCACGAATCACAAAGTAGATGAACTTCTCGGTCTATGAAATGACCTTACTACATTCCTTAGCATAGATTAAAGAAATAGCAGTAGGCAACACTACCTTTGGTATCTTGAACAATTTTTTACCCAAAGTAATAATAACACTATGGGGTCTAGACTCATACAAAACATGACTCTTCCAAAAATATAGTTGTCCTAAAACAACATCACAAATTTCAAGGGGATAAATATCACACAATACTTCATCTTTGAAAGGCTTGATGTCGTAGGGAAGACAACACTATTGGATGACACAAAGATCTCTTCCTTAGCAAAGCCAACCAAAGGAGCAGGCCTGCGGGTGCAGTGTCATCGACAGGTCCAACTTCTTGATGACCTATACTGATATCATGTTCTTCTGAGTACCACCATCGATAATGAAATGAAGTGGATCACTCTTTACCCACATCTGTGAGTGAAAGAGGTGTTCCCCTTACTCTCGTTCTTCTTGTTCACTTGGCTAGAATTTGATGTTAGCGATAGTGGAACTAGGTTCAAAATTGATAATTTACTTCCCTCCTTTTGAATTTGATTTGGAATTAGAATCAACCTATGACTCATAATAATTTAGCTCGACCATGAGTGACTGCTTGGAGAGACATTCTTCAGTGTTGTGCCAAGGGATTTTATGGTATTCACACCATTTTCCTGTGTCCTTCTTCTTCTCATTTCCCTTCTTGTGTTGTGGCTTGGACTGGTTATCCTGAGAATGACCATCTTTTCTCTGTCCCTCGTTGTGTGGGTTGGGGCTGCCTTTGCCCTGCTTCGTCTATGAGGATTTTGGAGATCCAAACTCTCGCCTCTTCTGCTTAAATTTCTGCTTGATCTTGACAGCATATCTATAATCTGTACCCAATGAGGTGATGTCCAAAAACTCCATTTCTGTTTAAATGTATATATGCAAACAACCACGATATTTGAGCACCAAATGTCGCTTAGAGTCTTTAATACCCAATTTGGTGCGCAGAGTATGGAAAATATTGGTGAAATATGGTACTGTCTGGTCCCTTTCTTGACATAGGGTGGTCCATCTGGTGTAGTTGTCCTCGTAGCTTCCAACAAGGTAGTATTATTCTTTAATGGAATCCCAAAAGGAATCCCATGTAGGGGAAACCAAAAATATTGCAGATTCCTCTATCGCCCTTTGCTCAGAGTAAGTGTCCCACTATTCCTTAACATAGGGGATGACCTTGAGGAGTGGAAAAATAATATTTTCCCTATGTGAAAAATTGTGGAACAAAAAATACCCTTTGAGAAGATTTAATCATTTCTATACAACATCCATATCTATCAGTCCTTCAAATAATGTAATATCAAAATTTACCTATACCTTGAAGGGGGTTTCATGGCCGCTTGTTGAATATGCTTCTCCAGTGGGAAGCCATTGAAGGATCTGTGCAAGGTTTTCCATCATTTCGTTCGATTGTCACACAATGGATTCCTCGAGCAACAATTTTAAAGGATCTCCTGCAACATAATATTTATTTTCATCTCCCATGGTTTGTTTTCGGTCTCGGTGTGACCGATCTTACAACGACTCGATTGGTTCAAGTCCCAAGTTCTTGTACCCAGATCTTGCTGGGGACATGCACAAAGAAAAATAAATGAAGAGCATACTTCTCTGATACCACTGATCCACATTTAGGAGAGGAACGTATTGATTAACATAATGAATACAATAAACACAAAGATGTGAAGAACAACACAGATATCCAGTGAACAATATCTTCTATTGAATAAATGAAATAGGTTGAAACTGTAAAACTGCAGAACTAAAACGCTTGCTCAAATGGTGGTAGTTATCTCTGAGAAGAGATGTGATACACGCATCCATTTGAGAATAATTATTACAATGAAGCTCTAGAGGCCTTATTAATATTACTCATGAATGCCAAAAACTTAGACATCCAAAAACCTAACCCTATGAGATGAAACGCCAAAAGTTATGTTGGCTCCTATGGGTAAGTTGGTATCTCAACTTCTCGAGGTCATAAAGTTTGCATCTGACCTTCATTTTAGGCACGTAATAGCTCGTTGGAAAGGTATTTTTGAGAACTAAACATTATTCCATCAAACTTTGACTTTGTCTACAGTTTGACTGTGGTGAGCCAAAAAAACACTGTTTATTTCCCCAAAATGTCCCTCGAAGTATAACAAGATGTGATGACATGAAAACATAAAAAATAAGTCAGTTATATTAAGTGGAAGGCCATCAATATCCACCTAGAATATGTGTAGGGCTTCAGACAACCCATGAAGTGTAGAACCCACAATTACAAAGAAGTATAGAAAAATGTGTTGAACTAAAAACTGTCAAGAGGAGATAATTGGAATAGATGGGTGGCCACCAATATCCACATGGATCAGTTTCTCAAATCTCAATCCAAAAATAATAAAAAAATTTACTTGTCAGCTTTTCCAAATCTGTCCTACTGTATACATTTGTTCTCATTTCTAAAGAACATTTATATGTTCATCTCCGGGCATCAATTTCAAAGGAAACATACCTGATTCCAGAGAGTGTAACTAGCTCTAAAACCAATTGATAGAATCATTTTGCACGCTCTGATACCAATTAAAAGTGACCCTCTAGGTCAATTTCCCACATGTGTAGAGTTATAAGTAAAATTTGTTGCAGCTACAACCTTGAGTTTCTCTCAAATTTGTTATATGGGCACTTATCTTTCTCTGTTTCTCACACCAGGATCTATCGATGCTTATCTACAATGATGACATATGGGCACTTATCTTTCTCATGAACAATTGTTAGAACACTACGCTTAAATCCAAACACTTTTCTTGTTTGGTTCTAATCCCTTCTTGTCCATGCGACTAATATATAGTTGTGACCAAGTGCTTATTCCCTTAAGCTCTTAAACCTTGGTGCTAATAGTCGACGATGGATCTTCTAGTTCCACTACACCACTCATTCTGATGGTCATTGATCTATTCTCTTCAATGGATGGATGAAACGTATAGTGGTCCCATGACATCGGGAATTTTTAACACTTCCCAACTACTAGAACTCCTAAAAGTCACGTTCCGCAATGATCTAGAATGTTGATTCTGCTAGTGATCAATGGTCAGGATATTTTACTCTACGATATAATTCAAATGTGGATCATCATCAATCCGAATCGTGGATCCATTATGGACCGTTGATTATATTTAAACTCATGATGTTGGCCACCACAAAACTCTAATAAGTCTGAAACCTTTCTTCCACATGTCATCCCCTGAGTGGAATCTGACATCAACCTGACGTATCATAGAATCGACGAGGGTCGTTCATCTACATAATCAAGATATAATATTCACCATCAATGGTTTTCCATGGAAACCATATATCGTGGGGTCTATTCTCCATGTGTCACCTCATGTGTGGAGTTCCTTATGTTAGTGTGACATTTGTCATCATTGAGACCTCAAAATTTTTATGCCCTCAACACCTTAGAACCTTCGATGCTCATGGTCCGCTATAACAAGAATCATTGATATGGTGGATTTCCATAGATCTAATATGAGTCATTGATCTCATCTGTAGTAATGAGAACCATTGATATGGATCTGGATTGAACGATCACGATTCTACTGTAAATTCCTCATGTCTTCTAACTCCCGATACATTGTCATCCGTTGATATGATCCTAGATTAGACGGTCATATTTATTCCCATCATTAGACTATCAGGACTTCTATAGAGTCCTTATAACTCTTATCCAACTACCAGGACTTAATGGTGGGGAAATCCTATGGTTATAAATGATCCTTCCTTCATGATATAGGTTGATGCAATTTGTATTGTTGATCCTTCCAGTGATCAACGATCAACGACTATTGTAGCTTCTTCTATGCACTCAACCTGCAACATTTGACTCTTCCTGCACACAATCCTACAACAAACACTCTGTGAGAGTCAAGTCTGGACTTTGATATCCTATGCAGAAAGCATAAATAAAAAAGAGTATGCAATCTCTACACTGACACAGAGAATTAATAACCACATGAATTCTTTTAATGATTCTCTGTACATAATTTACATAACGCCTCCTCACCGTTCTGGCCTGAGTTACATTCAGTTGGCCTCTAATTGGCATGTTGTCCATACTCGGCCTCTTACACACTTAATTCCTCTTTCTCACTCTGTCTCTACACACACCCTTCCGATTTCCCACATGCTTACAATGTCAAGCATGGAAGGACAACTTCTAGATCATCAAACAATCCCTAAGATTGTGCAACTAACAACCATAATAGAACTCTCATACTTTATAATTGATAAGGATCAAATGGAATCAAATCCTCCATACTTAGGATAATCTACCTAAACTCAACTGATTTCTCAATTAAGGTTTTACACTTCAAATAGGGAAAAACAAATCCTATACTTCTAAAATCCCACTAAAACATGAAAAATTTACTTTAATTTGAAGTTTAGAGAACCCACTCCCTTAGTAAATGTAAATATCCCTAAGTCAATGAACAAAGTTTGTTTTGGAGGTGAAATGATCATGCGCCAATATACTTCTTCAACAAAGATACATGAAATAATCATGAGATTTTATGTTAGTAGGAAATGCAAACTTATATGCAACTAACCATATTCTATCAAGGAATTTAAAAGCTCCATAATATCTTGATTCAATCTTGGCACATCTTACCAACTTTAGTGATACTTTCTTCAATATCACTCAGCCAAGAAAAAATGATCTCCAACTAAAAATTATTTATGCACTCTACTCTTATCTACACAATTTTTCTATCTATCTTTTATTACGTTACAATTTTTCTTGATTCTGGCAACCTATTCTTCCATTTCATTAATAAATTATAGCCCAAGTATAGTTCAATCAACTAGGTTATCCCAAATTATTAGGGTGTTTCTTTTTCTACCATATAAAGATTCAAATTGGACGCATTCAAAATGAGTCACAATGCATATTGTTGTGTGAAAAATCCACCAAGTATAAATATTGTTGGCATAGGGGAAGACCCAGGGTTCAACGCTACAATAGCGCACCAACAAAACCCTAACTACCGGCCCTTTCGACAACACCTGTGAACCAGATGAAGTCTCACCCGAGGTAGAGGTAGGGGTGGTTGAAGGACTTATATGTCTTTAACCTTAGCTAGGACAAAGATCCGTGATTCTAATATTTAACAGAGCACTTAGCAATGAGCATTCATCAATATTCAGTTCTTAGTAATAGCACAGACAAACCCTAATTACAGAGCATCGTAATATTCAACCAGATCCACATCTAATAGCACTTAGCATAAAAGGAACATATTAGATATAGCAGATTCAGGCACTAAGCATAGTCATATAGGTCATATCTAACATTCCTTCTCTTTATTAAGCATAAAGCAACATAAGTCCTATATAACATTCATATATATCATAGAAAGTCACACATAAACACACCAACACATCGCACAAAGTAGAGCAACACAACATATACGTGGTTCACCCCCACCCTGGGGCTACGTCTACAAACTCTTCTTCTCTTCTATTATCTTTTGTTAATCAGTTACATGAACAGAGACTAAAAAACCCTAATCTGCATAGGACAGGAGATATATGCACTTTTCTAGATCCTCCTTCTTCGAGTAGGTATAATCACGCAGCTTGTCACAACCCCTTACAATGACTTGTACTTAGCTCTCCAAGTATCAAACAATATGCACAAAGCCTTACAATTCTTGATCACACAGATCCAACTCTAGCACTTAGCCAACTTGCAACAATTCAAATACTTCTTACATTTCCTATCCTTCTATTTATACGTACAAAATATTCCTAAGCATGGGTAAACCCATGGGCCAACATCCCCATACCCGTTACATAATCCCAATCCCAAAAAGGGCCCTAAAAGGGGTCGAGATCCCACAATCTCCACTTCGTCTTGCACTCACCTTCGATAGTCTGTCGAAGTCCAAAAAATAGGTCAATCATGACCAATGATCCAAATGGATATTGGTGGCCACCCACCTTTTCCAACTGGCTCAAAACAGTTTTATGACAATTTTGGCAATTTACTATTTTTAACAGTTTTAACTTCTGGGGCCATTTTGAGGGCCTAAATGAAGGTTTTTTAGGATTGAGCTCCTAAATGATATATGAAGGCATGAATGAGCCCCCAAAATTAATCTCCTTGATGATACCTTTCCAATGAGCTATTACATTCCTAAAATTGAGATCGTATGCAAAAGTTACGACCCCGGGAAGTTGATGTACTAACTTACCCAAACAAGGCCCACATGACTTTTGGCGCTTCATCTCCTAGGGTTAGGTTTTTGGATGTATAGGATTTTTGACATTATTTCTTATTGTAAAAATAACTTCAGAGCCTCATTGTAACCTTCTTCTTGTGAATTCCCACTGCCGTCACATCTCTTCTTAGAGATAAGCTGCCACCATTCCAACAATCTTGTTTCCGCTGCATTTTACAGTTTCAGCTTATTTCCCTATTGAATAGAAAACTAGTTTTATTGTATCTTTGTTATTTTGTGTTAAGAACCTGTTAATAATCTATATTCATTTCATTCTGCTCATAAAATCTAGATCAGTGGTATCAGAGTAGTCTTCTCCTTGTCGTCTTAATGCATGTCCCCAATGAGGTCAGAGTACAAAGAGTTGGGTCTTGATCTTATTTCTCTTGAGGACATAAGCTCTCGCACACCCAAGCGACATCCCATGGAAGGAGAAAAGAAAGATGACAAGATAGGAGATCCTTTCAAACTGTTGATTGAGGAAACCCTCACGCAACAGAGGAATGAGATGATGGATAGTTTCGCGCAAATCCTTCCGCGACTACCAACAGGCAATGCATCTTCTTCAAACGGAGGCACCGCCCCCTTCAAGGTACAAATAAACTTTGATATTCCTATATTTGAATGTTAGATACACATATATGTTGTAGACAAGTGGTTGAATCTACTAGAAGGGTATTTTTCTGTCCATAACTTTTCGAATAGAGAAAATATTACTTTTGCGCTCCTCAAAGTCGTTCCCCATGTCAAAGATTGGTGGGAAACTTTCTGTGAGCAAAAGGAA